>JARHVA010003138.1:712500-717500 GCA_037957365.1 Torreya grandis | reverse complement strand
TTTATATACACAGTCTGTGTCTTACTCAGATAGTTTGGTATTGGTTGTATAAGTGTAAATATGTTACATTTACCTATAACAATTAAAAAAATGAAGTTTCCACTTGAAATCACCCTGTATATCCACTATTTTTTATATATGAAATTTGGCATATATGTCAATATAATTTTGGGTATCTAGATTGCTAATTAATAAGCAAACCACTACTGCTACAAAACTCTATGCTTTATATGCATACCATTAATGATATATAATTATTTGTTGAATGTGTTAATCATTATAATGTAATGATCCAATAATAAAATTGTATAGTCCATACAAATTACTTTTATACCATACACATTTCTCAGAATATGAAACATAATTTTAATTACACTACCAACCTGGTCTTTTCTTCTTCTCTAGAGATCTATCTTCCTCTCTACTACCTTTTTTCCTTCTACTTCTCTACTATGTTTTGTTACCTTGCTTTCACACTTACCTTTCCATCTTTATTTTCTCTGAATTGTCTATTTTTGTATGCCCTTTCTTTTTCCTTTTTCTCTTTATATAATATTTCTTATTCTCCTCATGAAAAAGGCAAGGTTTTTTTTTTGTTTTTCCTTGTTTTTGTTATTATTTTATCAATATATTTATTTATTTTTAATCTTTTCAACTTTCTCTTATTATTTTTTCTTTTTTATTTTATTCTACTTATTTTGAGAATCTCTTCTCTCTTTTTGTTTTTTCTCTTAATTGGAAATTATTATATTTTATTTCTTTTACTTTAATTACAATAATTACTAAATTCACTAATTAAATTGGCACCTCCAAATTCCATAACAACTTACTGATAAATTCAAAAATAAATAACCCTAATTTAATCTAGTTATGCAAATCACATCTCTAAAAACATTTAATGGTCATACACGCAAATCACACAAGACAAAATATATAAAACCATTAAACTATGTTATCCACCATGTTTAACTACCTAATGAAAATAACATCAAAACATGCTATGCTAACCATTTCTTATGCATCTAATATGTTCTAGCTCATGTGGTGTGTGCAGGTTCTAGCCAGTTTTTATTTCATCCTCTGACATCTCCATCTATATCACCCTCTCACATAATGTTCTTCCTCCATCACGCTCTAAGAGACGAGTTCTCATGTGTTAACCTTACAACAATTAGGTAGTTATACCATATTAGCATGATATACATATATCATAAAATATAGTTGAAATAACAAATCAACATGATCATAATATGAACATATACGCTAAAACTAAATCATAACAATGTAATCATATAACCTAAGCAATATATAATTGTCCCATAATATCATATATCTCATATATTAGTTAAACATAACCAAATCAAATTTGTCAACCATAAATATCCATGCATAATCAAATAGTTTGTTTACTGAGGAAATCAAGATGTAACATCAGATTTCCTTGGTTTCATTTTAAAATTATAAATTTTTTTTGTCAACTCTTTTTATGGATAATTTTGCTTCATTAATCTATTTCATTTTTTATTTGAGTGAGTATGGATTGTTATTTCACATTCATCAATGTTATTTTACTCAACTCTTTTTATGGATAATTTTTCTTCATTAATCTATTTCATTTTTTCTTTGTGTGAGTATGGATTGTTATTTCACATTCATCAATTTTATTTTAATTTATGATTATTTTTCCATATTTGTTTATGTATGGTTTATTAGTTATTTTACATTAATGTTGGAACTATTATTTCAGTTTCATGTGTCCTTGGTCTGATCTAGTTTGTTATTTTTATTACTTAAAGGTACATTTTTTGGACTTTTCAATCATTTAGTAGCCTTGGTTTTTTAGTTAATCAATTTAAGCTCATTTTATTTATTTTTTCTTCGTATTTTGGTTTTAAACTTAACATTTATCAACCTAGCTTACCAATTGTCCAAGTTACTTCTTCATTTATGTAAAGTTCATTTATTTTGACGTACCTATGATTGTTTATTTTTGATTTTTAGTTTTGTATCCTTAGGGTTTGTCCAAAGCATTTAATGCACCCTCCATAATTAAGTCTATAAATAAAATAGAAAACCATTCATCAATAAATGTATGTCAATGTATGTATATGATACTTTAAAATCATTTCAATTATTTCCTTACTATCATTTTAATTTATTGATTTTTACTGTAATTTATTATATCAACATTATGTATTTCTATGTTCTTTATCGAAGCACCATCCCATGCTACAACTATATGAAATGTGATTAGATTCAATTGGAGAAATGTATACACATAATATTTATAAACTTTATTAGTTATTGATGTTTTCTCTCTTACAGGAACTTGTCAAGTCTCAATCTCTCTAAGTATGTGCCTTAAAGGGTTCATTAGAAAAGGATTTGGTAGACCTTTGGTGTTTCTAAATATTGTTAGCCCATATACCATTACCTAAAAATATTAAAAAATATTTTTATCCAATTCCCTAAGAAAAAAAAATTGTTTATACACTCCCCTAAGTAATTCACCATCTAAAATATCCCTTACCTAAGAAAATACCCATTTTATCCTTTTTCCTACTATGTTGGCTTAGTCAACCTTTTTGGCAATTCAATGCACATTAAAGAACTCTATCAGCCTAAATTGATGTAGTGTGAGGCCTAATAGCTCTATTTCCCACCAAACAAAGTTAACCTAGATGACCTTATTAGATAAATTATCGAAAAGGTTTAAGGTCAATCTTTGGCTATAATTACCCCCTTAATATCATTTTTAAACACATGATCATTTAATTGCACATAGTTATAGATCAAAAATATGACTATAATCATTTTAAAGTTTTATTACTTAGTTTTTTTCCTTGGAGTAGTTTCAATTTGCCTTGTGGAGGTTTTTCATGCATAGAACTCTTGCAGCCTAGAACTGATCTATCCTTACGATCCTTACAAACCACAACAACCTCTTACAAATTACAATTGACCAAAGGAGAGATTGAGGCATGATGGGTTCACTTCAATAAGGTAATTATATTATTATCCCTTCATATTTTGATAAGTAGATGTTTTATAACTAATAGATTGAATTGTATCTCTACTTGCTTAAATTACTTCTATATTGTCTTGAATAGAATTATACTTTCTTTTTTATTTTCTTCCTCATTTGTTCCAAAAACTTTTGTGAGCTCTAGATTAGCTTGAATATTCATTTACTAGATTAGGTTGCATGTTCATTTAGTATATTAGCTTACTTTTCCTTTTATTATTTTATAATACCTAGCTAGAGTTATTGCATGATGATATTTGACTAGAGGCCTTGGAAACCTATCTTTTGCCATTGTGTGGTAATAGAACCCTTAGTTAGGTTTAATGGATCAATAATTGGTCATGACCGTGATATAATAAAGTATTACTAAGTGAATTATTAGTTGATAACCTTCTCTAATCTTAGATATTATTGAATAAGATAATTTCTAGATCTTCTTTATTTCACTTTCACATAATTTCCACTTTCTTTATTACTATGTTGAACTCTCTAAATTTTCATGTGAAATTAGGTTTTGTGACTTGTCCTATTATGTCAAGTGAGTTTGTACAAAAAAAATTATATACAACACTTACTATGAAAATGGAGTATGGTAGGTCTTCTACCTTGCTTTTTTAGTTGAGTGAACTTCTTGATCAATCTCCAAGGGATTCAACATGTTTCAATGAAAAACCATGTCTAAAAAAGTCCCTTTGTTACATCAATCATGTTTGAGTGATAACTTTTAGTGTATTACACTTCCCTATGAATGCACTCGTAAGCCTCTTTGGTCTTCTTGAAGCATTCCACTATAAACCCCGATTAGGTATATCATAGGGGATTTAAAATATTAGTTTTAATCAAACTTAAAAGAAATTGATTAGGTCTCAATGGCCAAAAAAATCATTTTAAACTAAATCAGGGTTAAATCCCCAATTAAATATGAGGCCTTTTAAAATTTCATTTCATGAAAATTAGGTTAAAATACCTAAATGGTTCTAGAGGACCTTTTTAAAATCTCACTTATTTATTTTTAGGTTAAAAACCCTATTTTGGTGTAGGGAGGTCAAGTGATATGCATCAAAAATGGGTTTATAAACCCAAATGCATAAGGTGAGCATCTTTAAAAAACTTAAAATAATAGTAGTCATGCCTAAAATTTGTACCACATTTGGGGGGAAGGGGGCTAAGCCCCCATTCCCCCTCCTCACACCATTACAGTCAGGAAATAATCCCTGACTATGGGCAAGAAGCCTCATAACTTTCCCCATTTAGCCATCAAGCTTTTAAATCTTGATTTTGCCTAGGAGAGAGGACATTCTTCCACCCCACCTTTTTTTAATTTTATTTTAATTAAATTTTAATGTATTTATTTTTTAAAAATCATGTTTTTTATTAATTATTTTTTTAATTTAATTTTAATCAAATTTATTTAAAAATAATTTAATTTAATTTATTTAAATTAGCTCATTATTATGGTTTTTATTAATATTTTTAAGAAAAAATATTATTAAACCAATTTTTTTGCATAACACTAAAATGACATGGGAGGATGTTTTCACCCATAACTTTTGATCTATGTGTTTGTTTTGTGTGACATCTATGGCATCAGGAAGCTAGTTCTATCTCAGTTGTCATGACATAGATATTTCATGGTAGAAGTGCATCATTTAAAAATTGTCAACATTCTAGTGTTAGGATTTGGATGCTTTTATAAATTGTTGATTTTAATACCCTTTTTATTTTTCAATAAAATGACTTTTTATGTTCATTGTTTTGATAAGGTGTGAAAATGGAAAAGGTGCTTGGCTCTTGGAAAAGAGAGGGAGAAGTGTATTTCAAAATTGAACTCACCCCAATTTTAGAGGGAAAATTATTTCCTCTCATGGATTAATTTTCTATAAAAATTCAAAAAAAAGCCATTAAAAGGGCTACTTTGATTTTTATTCAAGGAGACATTAGAGGACTAGATATTTTTTTCTGCATTTCTTACTTT
>JARHVA010003137.1:1902500-2145665 GCA_037957365.1 Torreya grandis | reverse complement strand
TCTCTCTCTCTCTCTCTCTCTCTCTCTCTCTCTTGCTAAACTAGAACATCACATTGCTAGAAATAGTATTATTGATTTGGAAAGATAACTCAAATATAGAATAGGCATGTTCTTGAACCCTTTCTTAAAAATGTATTTATTTCTTAAAATGTATTTAATTTGGACTTAAAGTAAATTATCTTCTACATTTACATTTAAATTTCTATCTCTCTCCATTTGGTATTGTTGTTTTTGCTTTGTTTATGCAATCAATAGCCTAGTCTTAGCTACTTGTTTTACTATGGCTAGATCTATTAGAGGTGCATATGTGCTTTGTGTACTTATTAATACTATCCCCAACTTGGTTTATAATTCTATTTATATCCTAGTGCAATCTAACAAACCAAATAGCCACTATATACCTCTTGTATCCCATAGAAGCCCTGAGCCTTCTAGCCACTTAGTGGTTTACTTTAGCACCCTGCCAAACATTGGTGGTTCTATTTAGATTATTGGAGATAAATTATGATTTATGGATTAATAATATACCATCTGATTTGATCAAAAATATTTTGGAAACATTCAACCCATTCAAAATTTGTATATTTATTTAGTAATCATGTGAATGGTTATGTTTTACCATCTATTTGAGCCATACATTATCATATTACTTGAATTCTTCCCTAAAAACACCATAAAAATTTTAATCCCTTAGGTGGAGGCATATCCATAATATCCTTTAATTTACCTTGATCAAATTTTATACCTTATTTTAAAATAATATAGCCTAAAATATGCCTTGAAGAGATGTCAGATATACATTTCTTTAGATTTAATCATACATTGTACTTTCACAAGTGTTTGAATATTTTTTATAGATATATAACATTATATTATTGGTGTTTGGATTTTATTAGTTTTAGAAACTTAATTTTGGCCATTTTCATGCTTAAACTAGGGTTCAAATCAATTTCTCGTAAATGACACAATTTAAGATAGAAATCACTTGAATTTCCCAAATTCATTCACGTAAGGGATTTAATTGCCCATAAAAATTATGAGGATAGTTTATTTGGAATATTACCTTGTATGCACCAAAAACCTAGTTTAGTTTTAACTCTAGTTAAACTATGACCTAGTAATTTAACACTTTTGGCCTGTCAAGCTATTAATTCATAACATTTTAAACAATTGACAAAAGCTAAAAAAATACTAAGACTAATTATATTACAAATCCTAATTAACTCACATAAACAATAATTCCAAATCAAAATAGTGAATTTCATTTACCAAAAAATGAATTTGTAACCAAATATATGTAGACAACTAAAACTGGGGACTGATAACCTCCAATTAGGGTTTTGGCCCAATTTCCACCCAAAACTGCACAATTTGGCCTAAAAACACTAAAACACACTATATGATGTGAAAATGATATATTTAAGTTCCAATTTAAGCCAAGGTGTCCCTAAATGGGGTAATGCAATTTATAGGCTAGCTAACTTTGATCATATCATTTTGAGTTAAAATGTCAATTTTGCACCCATGTGCTCTAGACTGCTCTTTCCTATCAAATCTTCTGCACAAGATGCATGCCTTTGTTATTTTTTTTGTTAACATCCTAATTGGGAATATGGTTCCAACACATCTGACAGCACCTTCCAATTCTAATTCAGTCAAATTTTAGACCAATAATAAGGCATTCTGATCAATCTAAGTACTTTGTGCATAAAGTGATTAATCATGCTTAAGAGCTAACTAACCCAATTCAAGGACTAATTAATAATTCCATGGAAACTTGTTGAATAAATTGTTTTTAGAAATGAATATTGAATATTTGCATCATCAAGTGACCTCATTTCTTAGGAAGACATACCTAGGCCATAAATGCCACACATATCAGGATTCATGCCTCCCATGCCTCATCAATGCCTTCCATGATGCCCTCCATTCCTCTTAATTACCCCTTATTCCAATTTCATGATGAGGATAATTAAAAACTTAATTCTAAAAATTAAATTAATCCTCAACCACACATCTCAATCTTGAGATGGATGGTTGAGGTTGATTCTGATCAAATCCAAAAATCTATAAATAGGAGGCCTCACAACATCATTTCTAAGCTATTTTTGTGTAAAGTTATAATGAAAAAATATCTTCAAGGAGTCATTGAAACTAGTGTTACCATGCCAAATTGATTCCAAGCCAAGCCAAGCCACAAGCTAAAGGTGCCAAGGAGAGATAGAGGTAGCCAAGCTTCCATTGCCAAGGACTTCATGAGCACAAACTGAGCAAGCCACCACTACAAAGGCATTTGGAGCATCCAAAGAAGGTGAAGGAATTATTGTGTTTTATTACTTACTTTTTGGTTGTGTTTGTCAATTTTTTTGTTAACTAAGCTCTCCCTAGTGTCTAGGCCTAGAGATGTTATGCTATTAGTGTGTTTATTTCATTTTGTTTTCATTTTGGAACTAACACCATACTAACCATCCTCTCTTGAGTCAAATTCCTAGATCACAATATGAAGTCAAAAGATGAAAGAAGTTAATAACATGATTTATTATCTTCTAAATATTCCAAAAATATTATTCATGACCTCACAAATATCTAAAGTGAGTTTCCATACCTCATAAATATCTAAAACTAAGGTGTCATGATTTCATGAGTGCCTTGATTGAACCCAATGGTTAGACTAATTGAACCTAGGTTAATTTAGACTCAACCCAAGTTATAATTTAACCTAACCTCACTAGGATTATATCTAGTTCTTGGAAAAATAAATACAAGTGCCCACACCATGTGTCAATAAAATTTTGTGTGTAAGGTTATTCTACTGGAATACCTTCTTGAAGCCTTTGATGCCCAATTTATGACAAGGTTCACACTAAACCACAAGTGACTATTGGAGAGATGCTACCACTATGGAAGAGCATTTATAGAAGACTCAAATCATCATAGACTTAACATGAACATCCTTAAGCCAATAAGTAAGCATAAATTTTGATAAAGGAGGTAAGAAATTTTTATTGTATTTATCTTTATTTTGTGATCTTACTTATTGTGTTATGTTCTCCCTAGTTCTTAGGCAAGAGTGTTTAGTCTTAGTGTATTGTTATGATTGATTTTTGTCTTTTGGACTAACAAGGAACTAATCAACATACTATTTACTCTTAAAACACCTAAGGTACATAATGGCACACCCAATGAGACCATGCATCCCATATAGCTAAGGAGAATGATATGTTAACCTTAATTTTACTAAAAAATGTATTTAATTATTCAAGTTTAGATTTTTAACCTTGAAATATACATCATTCTATTTTTTGAATAAATAGAGGCTTTGCCTTTTGTAATGGTGGATTTACCATTTCCATGTCCATTTTTTCTCTTTAATTTTTTAGAAATGACATATTTGTAATGGTAGTTTTGGCCTACTAAATGACAGCTTTGCAAAATCAATAACTTTGCTCCTATTGAATGGTGGTTTTACAAGGCAAATTTACTATCTATTTCAGTATTTTATTGCCTATTTCAATAGATTCACCCTAATAAATGGTGGATTCACCAAAGTTTTCATAATATTAGTGAATTCACCCTACTAAACAGTGGCTTTGCTCTATGACTTTTCCAAAACCTAAGAGCTCAAAATGGATTATTGTTTACTCACTTGATTTTTGGATTCTAGGCAAAAAAAACCCCTAACATTTTACATGGCCTAAGGTGGAGAGAGAAAATCTTAATCATGGTTAAAAAATCACATACATTTTTTTGGTGCTTGAAATCTATTTATTCACTCTTGCCTTTTAGTTTTTTAAGTTTTTACAAATGCAAACAAGGCCAAGAGGCCAAAATTTCAATCATGCTTCGATTTGGTGCTATTAAAAGGAACATACATTTTAGTTAGAGCTCTTAAGATCTTTTTCACTTTATATTTTTTTGTTATTAGCTAAATTTCAAAGTTCTTAGTTAGATTTCTTTGTTTGTGGTAAACTAGAATCTATTGCATGTATTCTCTCCCCCCCCCATCTCCTTTAGAAATCTTTGGTGACCAAAAGTGTTAGTTTATTGCCTTGTTTATTTGGTCATGTTAGAAAGAATGATTCATATGATCTCCTCAAGCTCTGAGTGACTTGGGTGACTTAGAAATGACCTATACAGTCTCTCCATTTTTAATTATATATTTTTATGCATTTGGCTTGTGGGTGGGAGTTCATCGCCTCCCCATGAGTTCTCTATGGGTGTGTTAACATGGGGTTTCATCTCTCAACATCATACCAACCCCACTCCATGGTGGGGTATACAAATTAGGCAAACCATTTTATGGGATAATAGTGAGTAATTAGCTTGACCATCCTAATGAGTACCTATGCCGTGTAGTAGCTACACATTAGAATTCACTAAAAAATACACAAATGAATTCATTATGCAAAGGAATAGACCATTACATAACAAGCTAGATAGTTTGGACTCTATTAATGTGATTGTACCCTTGTGTTGGCCATATTTAGGACCATTCAGTGCATTTGAGATTTATATATTTTAGTCAAAATCCCACTTGATGTAGAATTTCTTACAAAATGTCAAGTTCTCTTCATTCTAAGTTTGTGCCATTTACTAATGCTTGAGAGACAAAGGGGGGCATAAAAACTCTACCTATACATGTAATTTAATTTTTGGATTAACATTTAATTCATCACAAGTATTTGTATATCAATGGAAACTTGGTAGAAGCTATGCACACCTATGTCATTTTTAGATATAGGATGAGCCATAAATGTTACTTCTATTTTATTTGATTTACATGTGTATTTATAGACTAAAACTATTTTGTTTGTATTTTTACATCAAAACAAGTCCAAAAAATCACTTTGTTTCACACCCCTTTAGACTAAGAGGTGTTACTCTATTTATGTTATGTCACACTTTTTGCCTTAGAGTTTTATCCCAAAACCATTTGTGTATCAATTTTTTAAATGGGCCATTGTTATGCTTCCCCTTTTTTTTCGAACATTTGCCTTGGATTTTTGAATCCAAAACTATTTTTCATGTCATTTGTTTGAAGGAGCATTATTATGCTACTTAAATCATTCCAAATCTATTATTTCTTTTGAAACCAAGTTCTAATCCATTTTTATACCTCTCTTATTTCAAACACATGGTTACGTTGCCCATTTTGGTCTATATTTTTTACCTTAGAACATTCAAGTATTTTCACATTGAATTTAAAACTCAACCTTTCAAAGTATAAATCCTAAACTATTTAGGTTTATGCCAAAGCCTCATCTAATTTGGGCTTAGGTTGTCTACATTTTATGTTTAGATTGTGTTACTTGGGTTTATTTCCAATTTGATTCAAAATACCCCTTATCTAGACCTAGAGATTATTGTTTGTCTTGTACCTTATTTGAGAGTCCTTTGATTCAAGTTGTTTCCATGTGCCTTGTTTGAAGTTTTTGGTGTCAAATTATGAGTGTCCTAGTTTCATTGTTCTAAAAGTCTTTAATGAATCAAATATTGAGTCTTAATGAGCCAATTACTAAGTGTCATTTAAGCCATTTAACTTAGTTTTGTTTGTTTTTGAGTTCTTATGTGGGTTTATTATTTCTGAGTCTAGCCTTGTTTTTCACACTAATGATTATAACTACCTTTGGTAAAATCATTGCTATCTATTGATCCTAGTCTACACTTTTTCTACTTTGTTTAAACACTTTCATCACTTATTATAATTTCCTTTGTGAAAATTAATACCTTAGCCATAGATGAGTTATGAGCCTTTGTATTACTTTTTTTGGTGATTATAACTACCTTTGGGAAAATCAATATCATTGTGTTAGACCAGTTTCACATTTGTTTTTTTCTTCCTTTATTAAGTTCAGTTTGTTTACCCTTTGTTCCTCTTTTACAAATCCAAAGGTTGTTTATTTTTAGACCTTAATTGTTTGCTACATATACACACTTTATTTTTCATGTGACCTATCCATGTATTTAAATAGGCCTCATTACACATGTAGCGAGACCATGTATAATCCAGGCTATAAGAAATTTGTGACAAATAACCCTTATTTTCAAGAGTTGTATGATGGCATAGCTTATGATACAAATCCCTATCCATCTTATAACATTACATATATTGAACAAAGGTCAAACCCATTAACACAATATTTGGTGACACCATCTTATTATCTAGGCCCTCATCCTTTGGTCTATATTGGTCTATATTAGTAACCAATCTCTACAATAAACAAGGATTACCATTTTAGGCCTCATCCTTTGGCCTTTGGTAAAATCATTGTTATTTGTTGATCCTAGTCTACATTTTTCTAATTAATTGAAACACTTTCATCACTTATTATAATTTCCTTTGGTAAAATTAATACATTAGCCATAGATGATTTTTAAGCCTTTGTATTGCTTTTTTTGGTGATTATAACTGCCTTTGGGAAAATCAGTATCATTGTGTTAGACCGGTTTCACATTTGTTTTTTTCTTCCTTTATTGAGTTTAGTTTTTTTACCCTTTGTTCCTCTTTTACATAGCCAAATGTTATTTATTTTTAGACCTTGGTTGTTTGCTACATTTAGAAACTTTATTTTTCATGTGACCTATCCATGGATTTTAATAGTCTTCATTACACACATAGTGAGACCATGTATAATCCAGGCTATGAGAAATTTGTGACCAATAACCCTTATTTTCAAGAGTTGTATGATGATGTAGCTTATGATACAAATCCCTATCCATCTTATAACATTACATATATTGAACAAAGATTAGACCCATTAACACAGTATTTGGTGACACCATCTTATTGTATAGGCCCTCATCCTTTGACCTGTATTAGTAACCAATCTCTACAGCATGCAAGGATTACCATTTTAGGCCTCATCCTTTAGCCTTTGGTAAAATCATTGCTATCTGTTGATCCTAGTCTAAAATTTTTTTACTTTGTTTAAACACTTCATCACTTATTATAATTTCCTTTGGGAAAATTAATACCTTAGCCATAAACAAGTTTTGAGCCTTTGTATTGATTTTTTTGGTGATTATAATTGCCTTTGGGAAAATCAGTATCATTATATTAGACCAGTTTCACATTTGTTTTGTTCTTCCTTTATTGAATTCAATTTTTTTTACCTTTTACAAAGCCAAAGGTTGTTTGGTTTTAGACCTTAGTTGTTTGCTACATTTAGACACTTTATTTTTCATGTGACTTATCCATGTATTTAAATAGGCCTCATTACACATGTAGCGAGACCATGTATAATCTAGGCTATGAGAAATTTGTGACTAATAACCCTTATTTTCAAGAGTTGTATGATGACGTAGCTTATGATACAAATCCATATCCATCTTATAACATTACATATATTGAACAAAGGTAAAAACCATTAGCATAATATTTAGTGACACCATCTTATTATCTAGGCCCTCATCCTTTGGCCTGTATTAGTAACCAATCTCTATAGCATGCAAGGATTACCATTTTAGGCCTCATCCTTTGGCCTTTAGTAAAATCATTGCTATCTGTTGATCCTAGTCTAAAAAATTTCTACTTTGATTAAACACTTTCATCACTTATTATAATTTCCTTTGTGAAAATTAATACATTAGCCATAGATGAGTTTTGAACCTTTGTATTACTTTTTTTGGTGATCATAATTGCCTTTGGGAAAATCAGTATCATTGTGTTAGACTAGTTTCACATTTGTTTTTTTATTCCTTTATTGAATTCAATTTTTTTACCCTTTGTTCTTCTTTTACAAAGCCAAAGGTTGTTTATTTTTAGACCTTGGTTGTTTTCTACATTTAGACACTTTATTTTTCATGTGGCCTATCCATGGATTTAAATAGGCCTCATTACACATGCAATGAGACCATGTATAATCTAAGCTATGAAAAATTTATGACCAATAACCCTTATTTTCAAGAGTTGTATGATGGTGTAGCTTATGATACAAATCCCTATCCATCTTATAACATTACATATATTGAATAAAGGTCAGACCCATTAACACAATATTTGGTGATACCATCTTATTATCTAGGCCCTCATCCTTTGGCTTATATTAGTAACCAATCTATATAGTATGCAAGCATTAACATTTTAGGCCTCATCCTTTGGCCTATGTTAAAAAATAATCCTTGTAGTTCCCAAATATTACCATTCCAAGACCTCATCCTTTGTCCTGCATTAATAATTAAGCTTTGCATCACCCAAGGACTACAATTCCAAACCCTCATCCTTTGGCCTATATTAGCAACATATATCTATAGTACCCAAGGATTACCATTCTAGGCCTTCATCATTTAGCCTATGTTAGAAACCAAGCTCCATAGTGCCCAAGGATTACCATTCCAAGCCCTCATCATTTGTCCTATGTTAGCAACTACGCTCTATAACACCTAAGGATTACCATTCTAGGCCCTCATCCTTTAGATTACATTAGAAACAAATATCCATAGTACCCATTCATTGCCATTCTAGGACCTTCTAAATTTGGTATCTCATTATCCTACAAGGTTGCACAATTGTGACTAGACAAAGCATAATTACCATCCTAGACTTGTAACTAGTTTTTTTTAGCCCATCTTAGAGAAGCTAATTTAAAAAGAGCTCATTATTGAACCACAGATCATTATTCATCCATTTCTAACCTTTCCCCACTCTATAAAATCCAAGTCAATCTTCAAACCACAATAGATCCAATCATTACCTCTCCAAGAGCCATTATTCAAAGAACAATATGTGTCCAAATCTAAGGTTTTACAACCAAGTGTAAGCTAAGTCCAAAAGAACCAACCAATATGTGATGTTTTTTTTTAATCACTTATTGTGACTAGTTAACCTATGTTTAATTACACTTTGACCCTTTCTTTTTATTTGAGGAGCCTCACTTTGACAAGATAGTCTCTATCGAGTTTCTTATTGACCCTTACCCTTTGGTTGAGGAGTCTCAATTTGACAAGATAGACTTTGTTGAGTCAACCCTAATGATTGTAACCACCTTTGGTCAAATAATTATTTAAACCATTACTCTATTTTTAAGGATCCTCACTTGGACAAGCCAATCTTTATGGAGTTGCCTGTTGACCATTTCCCTTTTGTTGAGAAGCCTCACTTTGACAAACTAATCTATGGAGTCCTTCTTAGTTTACCCTATTTTTGAAGATCCCATTATTCAACCATAGACCATTAATCATCCAATACCAAACATTCAACATAATATCTTTGTTTCCACACCAAATTAAGAATCAACATCAAAGTCAGGTTCTATTTTTGAACTGATATCAAATTTAGCATCGAAAGAAGAATCAACATTAGTCTCAACATCAGATTTAGAGTCCCTTGAGTTAGAATCATCTTTATAATTATAATACATTTGTGGTTATTAAAACATTAGTCACACGTGACTTTTAGATCAATTTGAATATATTTGTGATCCTTACATGATTTTTGAGGATGATTACTTCAGCATCAACACGATTTCTCCTAGTATATTCTATGAGGATTGTATTGCCTCTTACCATTCCACATGCCATTAATACCAACCAACCTAGCCATTATATTGGAATTTAACCTCCCTATAATGGCATTTAACCTCCCACAAGTGTCAATTGGGATCAACATAATTTCACATTATTAAACTACATCTATGGCAACATATCATTTATAGAATATCAAGGGGACCAAGACCACATTCATGTAGAAGAATAATCTCCTAGTGAAACCTTTTTGGAGGTTCTAGGGGGAAGCCAAAGTCCAAAATTGACATCTTCTGATGAAACCTTGTTTAAAGTGATAGAATACAATCAAGGTTAAATGTCAACATTCCTTAGTGAAACTTTTTGAAAGGCACTATGGGACAATCAAGACAACTTTATTGGTAAAAACCTCTTCAAGGTGCCATCATTGAGCACAATATTTATTCACTACTTGATGAAGACATTATCAAAGATAACATTAGTAAAAATTCCATTCTATATCATAATCAGATGGTAACATCTCTTAAGCCCAAACAAAAAATAAATATGGCAGTCTTATTGAGAGCATATTCATAAGTCTTTGGCCCCAACATAAATAAAACTATGTTGAATCTAGAATTAGAAACATTGTGTGTGATTGAAAATATCGATCTTCATTCATTTCCCAACCATTATAAATTCCATTATAAACCATTTATTCATTCAAGACCTATATTACATTGCTAGATAAGACCTTTTAGCTAATGTTTATCCTTATGTACCATCCCTGGACACACTTTACTTTATAGATATTACGAAGATATCTTGTCTCAAAGTTTGGAGGAAATATAATAAATGACCAATGAAGATCACAACATTATTAGAGCCCAAATTAGTAGTAGGTTCTTGATAGAGGAGATATTTAAAAGAGGTGTGGGCTATAAATTTACATAATTGACTATTATAGTGGCATCATATGTTGATTAGGATGAGCATCTCTACATCATTAAGAATAAAAAAATCATTTACTTTTCCTTTCCCTTGTCATTGTTTCATACCTTACCATTTAACTTACCTTGTCAATTGGGGGCAACCCTAGTACCATTATATCCCATTATCCATTCTGGTTGTATCATATGTTGATTAGTACATGCATCTACACATCATCAAGAACAAAAAAATTATTTATTGTGCATTGCCCTTTGCCTTACCATTTACCTTGACTTTTTCTTCATCTTGCCATTCTACCATACCCTTAACCCTTTATTAGTTATTTATTTTTACCTAACCCCACCTATCATGTTTGGCCTTGGTTCTGATTTATTTGTACTTTAAGCATGTTCCATGGTTGATGATGGATTCAATCCTAGTACTTGTTTTAGAATAAAACATTTGAATGGTAGTATATGAAAGTAATATGATAATTTTCCTAAAAATTACATCCTTTATTTGTTATTACATTTCCACCTTGTCCTACTAATTATAATCACCTATGGGAAAATTAGTACCACTGACCCTTTTCCTTTGTTTCCTAATTATAACCATGCATTACCACATCACTTTGCCATTACTATTATCATTTTCCTTTATTTGTAACTTGTTGATACTTAATCAGATGCATTTTGTGTAGGAAAAACTATAGTGACTTGAGGTCCTATAGGACTATGTAGGTAGTACTTGATTCACATTAAGGTCAGCTTAGTTAACCCTTTCCTAATCTCTCATCATTTTATGAGCATTGTTTAAGCTATGCTATTGAAATTTTTTAATTTTTGATTGTGTTATATCTCTTAACTATCTATTGATTTGATATACCAAAAACACTAAAAGTATTGGAAATAATTTACCACCTTCATTGCTAAAGGTGGAACTACAATGAATTGAGGTCCTTCAAGACTATATAGGTAGTGCTCGATTCACGTTGAGGTAAACTCAGTCACACCCTTTACTATGCTCTCACCATTTTGTAATCAATTTAAGTTTTAATGCTCTCTCCCTTTTATGAGAAACCTAAGCTATGCTATCACCATTTTGTGAGTTAGATCATTTTGTGTCTTGTAATTGTTGATTGAGTTGAGATGCCTAAAAAGTTCTAAAAACATTTTTAATAGTTTCAAAAATCTTAAACATTTTTAAAAGATCTTAAAAATCCTAAAAATCACAAAATCATTAAAATTAGCTTAGAATTTACATGTGAGATATAAATTCTTCAAAAAAATTTGGGATGGGCCATCTTGTTTGTTTAGTTTCATTTCAAGACCACCTTGGTATTTTTCTTCCTATTTTTGGGAGAACTACATTAGCCTAAGGTTTACATAAACTATGTAGGCAGCACTTGGATACATGAGATATCTTGGGTTAGCTCAACTACACCTTCCTTTTTTTTTACCACTTCTTTAACTTAAGTATTTTGGGACCCCAAACTATTTCACGAGTAACCACTTGTCATTTAGTTTACCCATCTTGTTTGGCCTTAAGATGTCCATTCTTGTTGTTTTGTGATTTTAGATTATGAGCATTATGTATTCAAATTTGATACACCAGCGATCACTTGGATTTTATTATGATCTCATAATTTTGTGAGAAACCATTGCCTACACTCTCATCATTTTACTAGCTCGTTTTCATTATAAGCCTTAGATGTAGTAGACACTATGAATTACCATTTTTGTTCATTCGTGGATACTCATCTCTTGACTTTTAGTGTGGTTTTAACCAAAATATTTTTTTATGTTGAATTTTTCATGATTATAAAACATCATACCCTTTTTTCTCACACACTCATCATTTTGTGAGGCCATCCCTATTTTCCTCTACATGTTAATCATGTTTTCTTATCACTCATTTTCTTCTATCCCATATCCTAGAATAACTACATCTGGATTGAAGTTCACATTGGATCTTATGTCCATGAAACTATGTAGGCAACATCCACTTACCTAGTGCATCAGGAGTTAGCTTGGCTACCCCTTCTTTTTCTTTTTTTCCTATTTTGTTTGTTTTATTTTCTCCTATGGCCTAAGGGCAATGTTTGTTATCTTATTTGTGTCATTGTTTTCCTATTGCCTAGGGGAAACTTTGTGCCTTTTGTTATTGTGTTGTTTTACCTATGTTATTATTACCTAGCTTAGGGGTCACCCTGTCACTAAGATTAACACATATATTACACATGCATGAATAATTTGTTTCAGTTTTGCACTAACATTGTGATTAACCATTATTTGTTTATTGTTAATTTGTTTATCTTAAATTGTTTGTTTCTATATGTTTAGAGTAGTTTGTTTACCACACTATTATTTGCTTTATATTGTTTAGTTGTCTTGATTATTTTGTTTACTTTGTTGCATTGATTTTTAGTGTTATTTTTGTTCATTTACTTATTATATTTGTCTTTGTATGTTTTATTTCTTTATTTATTTTTTCTTATTGGTGTTTTATTTGCATGTTTTTGTTGTTTTATTTTATATTATTATTTTTGTTGATGTTTGTGTTTATTTGATTGTTTTTTTGAGTGTTGATTTGTTTGTTTATTAGTGTTTTGTTTATTGGTGTTTTTTTGTTTGTTTTTATTGGTGTTTTGTTTATTATTTTGTGATTCATTTTTGTTTGTGTTTTGTCTATATTTATTTATTATTATTTTATCATATTTTTTTATTTTTTATTTGTTTATTTCTATTTTTGTTTGCTAGTTCATTTTTATTAATTTGTTTATATTTGGTTTTTATGTTTGTATATTATTTATATTTATGTAGTCTTGTTTGTTTACATTTTTTTTAATTTACATTTTGTTGTATATATTTTGTTTTATTTTTATCTTTTTGTTTGTTCTATTTATTTTATTTATTTGTTTGTTTTGTTATTTATTTTATATTTTTCTTCTCAGTTTCCACAAGATTATTACATTTTAATCCTGCTAAAGTCTTGATTATCCATATCATGTACTTTATCTATGAATCTTTGCATTTGGTCTTACACTTGATTAATTTCTTATATTTACACTTGGGATTTGATTATTCATATATTGTTCTTAGGTTGTTTATATTTATATTTAAATTAAGTTTTCCATGATTAGGTGATCTAGAACTATTGGGGAGAAGTTAAAAAACCATTAACATATTATTCTAATTTTTGAATGATCTCATACATTATTATGCTTGTTCTTGGTTGTCCTTGTCTCAACTAGTTTCATTCTCTTTCTCCTCGAGGTGCTTAGTGATATCTTTACTTCATTCATGTTTCCTTGACTTTATTAAACATTAATTTCATATATTTATGTCTCTTTAATTCAATTATAGTCCCATCCCTTTCATAATATTTAGTTACTCACATAATGGCTCTTAGACTCTTTCTTGCTTCCTATTAGACAACCAACCCTTAGGTCTCAAGGACCAAAACTAAAACTAAGTGTCAAGGATCATACATTAATGTTTATATTGTCTTAAGGAATAATATATTACCTTCACATACCCCTTTTAAGGGTTCCAACTTACTACAATAACCTTTTTCACTTCACAAACACTCTACAATCCTTTAGCCTTGTATCCCTTTTCTTCACAATTTTGCCTTATTTAAGCAACCTTTTACTTTTATTGAATAAATCATCATTTTTTAGAACACCCTATGAACTCCCTGAGGCTTATATCAAGTTTATTTACTTCATTCAACTTTTAAACCTCTTTTTTGACCCCTATAACTTATAAATAGCCCTATATTAGGTCTTTCACGACCTATTTACAACTTAGTTGACCATATCTATATAGAATGAGTCCATAAAAACTTAAATATTATGAAATAATCTTAGACACCTTAATTTATTTCTAACCACAAAGTTTCACCTTTTTTGACAGTGACAAATATCTAAAATGGCCAAGCCCCAACCTAAGGTTTTTAAGCCTGCACACATGCCCATGAACTTATAAATTTATCCAACTTCTATTGTAATTAGTTTAAATGAATAAAATCACCTGTAAAATATATATATATATATATATATATATATATATATATATATATCCTCTATGCTATTCAATAGGTTTTTGAACTTAATTCAATGCATCATGGGTCTAGTTTCAATAAAATTCACTCATTTGTACCCTCTTTTAGGGACTGTGCAAGATTTCATACTTTTCTTCTCCTTCCAAACATATACTAGTCATTATTGAATGGTTTTATTAATCTCATATATATTAATACCTTAATTATCTCCACCCTTACAACATCCACTCATTCCTTAAGGTGTTTATATTTCCTCTTATTTGCAACTATGTAGGAAACAAGGTTTTCCATAGGACTGCAACCCTATTGGATGAAAAACTATAAAATATCAAGAAAAGAAAACTTGTCAGTAAATTCAACATCCCAAATGAACTTACCAACACATTATATAAGTCAAGAAATCACTAATCATATGGATTCTCTTCAGAGACCAATTTGTGTATTTATGAAACAATAAAGCAATATAGAAATAGGGGCATGTTTGCTATCTTCTCCATTTTGAGGTTTCTTTCTCTCAAGGATTATAATTAAGACCTTCCTTCCTCATTATTTTCATCAAAAACATACTGAAATGATAGTTCTCTCTTTCTCCAAAATGTGTACTCTTTCAATCATATACCAAAATAGGGGTTTCAAGTCACTAATAGGGTTACCACAATATACAATGGTCTGATTGTGTTAACTTTTTGTTTACAATATTGGAATATGTTATCCTCTCAACCAAACTTTACTTACTCATAGAATATATATATATATATTTAAATCCAATCATATTCTTACTAATCCCTTCTCAAAGGTGACTATGCACAGGGTCACATCACTGTTAACAAGGTAAGACTGTGACCACCAATTATCACTTGCTTGAAGTCTTCTTGTTAGGTCCTTATATGGATTCCAACACTACATTATTTCCATAAAAATCTATACTTACAAATATTTGTCTCAACATATTGAAGGAGCCCTTTAGAAATACCAAACATTATCTTCTTTTCTTAACTGAGTCAAAATATATAATCTCTTACTAACCTACAATTTACACAAGGCTTACACATTGATGGCCTTAAATCCTTATAAGATCCTATTATAATCTCAAGAGAAAAACATCATTAAAATTTATAAACAAATAGAACTCTTTGTTTCTTTATTCATGTTCATTATCAAAATATTGCAATTTTGTCCTTCATGGGATTGTGTTATCCTTTTTGAGGAGGGTAAAAAAAACCTTCTCTTCTTCATTGATCTCTCTATCTTATTCTTGGAGTTTATATCCTCTCCTCTTCATACTCTCCTACAATATATAACTCCTTCAAAATGACTCTTATTTTTCCTTCAATGTAGGTTTTCGCCCCAAAACAATTACAAAAACAACTTCTTGTCCATAACCAAATCTCAACGTACAAGGAAGATCTTCCATTATTTCAAATGAATTAAATTGAATCACTAATCATGTAATGAATTAAGACCCCTTACTTATGTATTGAATAGATATCCTAAACCAACTTTGCTCACCTAACTCTCTTATACATGCATTTTGTCCTTCTTAGGCTTTTTACAACATTTAAATTTTCAAACCCTTATTTTTTGAGGGAAAACTCCTATAGTCCATAGAACTTACCTTGATGAATCTAAATAGACACTAAAGACTCAAATGGACTTAATAAGGTCCTTTAAACACCTAGACATCAACTTTGACTAGACTTGACCCTTTTATTGACCAAAACATAGAAAAGATAACTTTTAGGTTGATGCTCTTGCATCATACTCCATAAGAGAGAGAAACTTGAGCCTCGTAATTTACTCCTTATATTCCAATTGGTTATTTGAGGTTATTAATACTCAACATGATATTTTTCCTTTGTTCTAGTTCTTTTTTCTTTGTCAAACTCTTATTCTTCTTCCTTGTGGCTTTGTCTAGTCTTTGCCTCCATACATCTTCCAACTCCATGATTTATTCCAAATAATGTATCTATTTATTTGATACGTGTTATATATTTTCCAATTAATTTTTATCTCCATCACACTCATTTTCACTCAAATAGTTCCTATTCCCCTTACTTATGCTTCTTTCTTGATCTTCTCCTTCACTATTTTCACTTGATTCTTGCTTGTCTAGTGGGTTTTGCTTCTTTTTCTTGATAACATTTTATTCCTTGGGATATAATGGCATATTATTAATCTAAAATTTCATCATTTTATTTATCACATTTTAATTTCCTACCTCTACTTGAAACTTCTTCACTTTTGGATGCTTTCCCTCTCATCTTGCTCACTAGGCAAGAGCAATTCTTTGTTCCTTTCATTCTTGAAATAATACAATGTGATTTGAAAATTATTTGGCATCCCATATCCATGATTAATAATTAAAAACTCATAATTATATTTATCCATTGATTAACTCACCTTTTTGACTTGTTCATATGCCATTTCCTTGCTTTCTTGCATGTTTGCACAACTTCTTGTGCTCTTTGTTGCTCTACTCTTGAGTTTTATTGGGATATATCCTTGATATTTTCCTACTATACTTCACCTATTTTCATATCCTTTTATTTAATAAACATGTCCTCCAACATTCTCAACTCCTCTTTCAATTTGAATGCATCAATCTCTTCATTTGCTTCATCAAACTTTGGTTTACTTTTTTTTCTTTGTCTTGGGCAGATTGTCCTTTATCTTCTCCTTAGACTCCCTCATTTTTTAGAGACTTATCATCCTATTTTGGCTGCACATCATCCTTTTCAATCACTCTTTGAGGTGATTCTTCCTCACCTTGATTTGCTACACATCCATTCATCAATGCCATGGTTTCCATATACAAGAAGTCTTCACTATTTGAGTCAAATTCACTTATGTCATGATATACAATATTGGAAAACAAATATTGTAAATAATAATCTTATTTTGTGCATTCATGCAGCTTTAGTTCGGTTTTCATTCACCATATTTCTTATTTTCTTTTTAGGCTTGTCATCTTATTTAATCTTCATTCTTGCTTGGAGTACACTTACAACTTGTTCCTCTTATACTCTTTTCTTGATTTTATCAATCCACTTGTTGCCTTGTATCTTCTTGTGCTACCAATTAACTCTCTTTTCATCACTCTCATTCATCATTTCTTGGTCATCTATCATGCCAACTTTATGGTCCTTGTCATTTGCCTTTTGATTTCACACTTGTGCTTGCTTTCCACCTATACCTTTGCTTTGTTTGAGGTTCATCTCCTTCTTCTCATCACCTACTTGTTTAATTAATTTAGGCCATACATATCCATGCCCTTGTGTTCTCCATGAGGGATAAAATTTATAATTCTTTTCCTCAAGCTGCATAGTAGGCCTTCTTCATATATTCAATCAAATTTAACATTTAAACACTCATTTAAGTCCATAAGAAACTATTGCAAGATCATCTCTTCCTTGATGTCTTCATGGGTGACCTTAAAGTCTTCTTGTGTGAATTTTGTGTCATCTTGGTGCACCATCTCATTTTTTTCAGCTTTTATGCATGAAAATGCATCATATAATTCCTCTTTCTCTTCATTTTCAGCATATAGTATACCTTCAATCTCCTTCTCTTTATCTTCTTCAAGAGGTTCTTTTTCTTTATCATCTTCTTTCCACTTAAAGGGTAATGTTCTTGACCCATTATTTATCATATTTGAGGCCTCATGATTGGCCTTCATCAAATTATCTTCATGCCTACAAAAATAAAAACAAAATCAAAATCAATGTTAGCATACAAAATTAGAGACCACATAGTCTCTTTGATTGTCTTTGGCATCAATATCTTCCATATTTTCTTATCTTCACCCTCTTGTGCTCTTCTTGGCACTTATTCTTCCTTAATTTTCTTTTCAATAATAATCCTC
Source organism: Torreya grandis (assembly GCA_037957365.1). Lineage (NCBI taxonomy): Eukaryota > Viridiplantae > Streptophyta > Pinopsida > Cupressales > Taxaceae > Torreya > Torreya grandis. Next base: position 2,127,367 of record JARHVA010003137.1, on the reverse strand, counting down.
TTCTCTACCTCTCTTTCTTATTTCTCACTTGTCAATATCTTCTTTCTCATGCCTCTTTGGGTGTCCTCTCTATCTTCTTCTCTTTCTTTATGACACCTTTTTTGTGCCTTCTTCTTCTCACAAGTGACTCTAGTGGCCACTTCACCTTTATTCTCATATGCCAACCTATCCATTGGATTTATTACTCTCCATGAGCTTCACCATGAGATAAATCCCCTCGAATATTTTTTTCAGTTCTCTTTTTATGTCCTCTATGTTTTTCTTTATATCCATCTTCTCTCATTTTGTTTATTTTCTAGGCCTATCTAGACCTTCCTCTTAGCAAGTCTATCAAGCTTGACTATTATACCTATTTTGGTCATTTAATATTATTTTATTCCTCTCTTGGGATCTCTTCTCAACTCTCTATACTCTCTCTTGTATCTTTAATGCTCTCTTTTCCTCTATCTCTTTTTCCTAGCCTTTTCTTGACTAGTTATTGTTGGAAGCACAATCATTGAGAGGAGGGGGTGAATCAGTAATGTAATTAAATTAATTTTAATTAAAATTAATAAAAATATTAACCATTAAACCATAATAAATCATGAATCATGTATACCATTCATTCCAATGAATGAAGAGATAGTGTAAGATCAAAGCACATAACACATGAATTATGTGGGAAACCCTCATGGGGAATAAAACCCACTCTCAAGCCTAAAAACACATGGAATGATTTTACTTTAAGATGATAAAAAATATGAGACTTTATTGAATTAATCACTTCACAAGGAGCACAAAATACTAAATATGACAAGCACCAACTTGCCTTTTAGCTAGCACTAACTAGCAAGGAGGCTACAACCCCCTAGGTGATCAAGCACCAACTCAGAAACCTCCAAACTGATCTCCACCTATGATATGATGTATTAAACACATAATTATTATATTATCTAATATTATAAACCATATTTCACTTATTCATACTCATAAAAACCCTCATTCCAAACCTTTCATCTAAAACATGTAAATTAAACCCTCAAATGTCTTTTGCTTGCTTTCACAAAGACACCTCCAAAAATTACACAAACACTTAAAATAAAATCAAATAAATATAATGAGATGATTTTAACCTATCTCATATCCAAAACCTATGAATAAATATCTCACCAATTCCTCTTTTACTTTGCCCATTTTTGCAATTAATTACGCATGCATCTATACACAAACAATTCTCATACACAACACATATGAGCTTGAATCCACTCAAAATATTATCATTACCTTTAGTATGTATGTAGGACCTAAAAAAAAATATTTGTTATCTTATTATTATCCCTTTAATCCCATATTTAATCTCTAAAAATCACTCTTGATTCGCTCCACTCTTCCATTTTCACAACCACTCAACCACACTCACACACTTGCATAAAACTTCTTGTATATATACCACACATTTTCATGGTCAGCCAATACATATTTTCCAAACATGGATAAAATAAAAATATAATTATATACATTAATCATGCATTATATATTCATCCATTATGTCAGTCATGCTTCAAAGGGCTCAAACCCCACACATAGTCTAACCTTCACCTTTAAATTTGCTCTTTTGAGGAATCTACAAGATCATCATCTTCTTGGTCGGCCAAGAAAAATTTATTAAACATTTAATGATCATAAACCACTTATAAAAATATAAAAATCACCTCCATGGGTCATCCAAAATATTTTATAGCTCACCCTTAAGTAACCATACCTTTCTATTAGGCCTAAGTGGCCCTTTTAGGTCTCATGAAGACCTATTCATCTTTTCAACACTACAACGAGCTAAGTAGAAACACAAGACCACTTATGATCATATTTATCCATGAAATATGAATATTAATAAACCATAAAGTGATAAAATCCATCAATACACACTTGTAAAACATTCTCTCACCTTAGGAAACTCTATTAGGTCTTAAAGACCTCTTAGGCTTAACTAGCCCAAAAATATTGTCTTCACCAAAAAGGCTCAAAATAATTGAATATAGAATTTAAATATACAATAAACATATGTATGGAAATATTAAGACGTAAATAAAATCATCCAATCCATTATTAACCTTAAATAATCCACCTAAGGCTGATAAACACTTCTTCAAGAAGCCCACTCAGATATGCAATAAATATAGTCAACAACAATCAACTTTGATCTGCAATAACTTCACTTGTACTAACTTTCAAGACCCAAATCAATTTTATAGTGAGAAATATGTAGTATAATTAATTTTTTATTTTTATACTAAAAATATCTTATTAATTTGTGGTCTTCTATAATCACTTCTTTGCACTCTGGTTTATTCAGAAAAAACACAGTCAACAACATTCAACTTTGGTCAACCATATATGAATATGTTAAAACATTAAAGACATTAAATTTACTTATGGAAATCCATCAGAGTATTATAAAAATTTGGTTTTTAATTTATCCTAAAATTATTCCTTCATTACAATATACATCAAGAACACTACATACTGGTCCTTTGTTCACTAGATATTGAAAATTTGGCTAAGTATGGAACCAACAAAATCTGCCAACGTTTTACTATCATAACTTTTGACTCACACATAATTAATAATTGAAACTTGGAACATAGAAAATATGTAAAATATTTAACATACCCATATATCCATATTCCTATTAATCATCTATATTCACAAATTTTAATGTAATCAATCTACCTACTCAACATAAATTTGTCACAAGACCACATATGCCTAGATGAACACAATGAAACACCATATTAATTACACTCATGAACATTATGATATAAATAATTTAATACCTATTATATTACCCATAACACATTATCAATACATTATATTCATCCTTACTCACTGATTAGGCCTTCCAATTCCACTTCTCACCCTGACTGGTTTTTCTCACTCATGGCACCCTTTCCTTTATATCGACTAGGAAACTTTGAGGGCCTAGATATTTGACATAGAGAAATGAATATTCCTAAAAATTTTCATGAATGTTTAAGGCAATTCATGAAATTCATCTCAAATCCATTTTTTTCCCTGGTCACTTTTACAAATTTCTCTCAAAAATAAAAACACTGTTAAAAAGCACTTTTTTTTTGGGACCCACAAAAAGTAAAGTCTAACCAAACACATCCAAAAAAGAATAGATTAGTATTATAAAACCTAAAATAATCATCCTATCCATCCAAAACCTTATTGATCATCTATAAGAAAGATATTTCATATCAGGTCCAAGACTAGCCTTTTTGCACATAAAAACCCATTTACCTTCTTAGCAATTGTTCATAAAGAATGGAGCCTTAATCCATGAAATAATGATTGGAAAAAAATATTAGAAGCATTTCTCAACATATACAAAAGTATTATCTCCTCATGAAAATTCTACATGAGCTGATTAACATAAGAACTTTCCTCTTGGGCTCATAATGCACCATTCGAGCACCCTCTAAAGCACATGAAGACATGTCTAACTTTCTCACTCATCCTCTGACCTGATAGACCACTTTTTCATTAATAATGACTTATAAATCAATGAAAAAACTTAACATCAATATCCCAACATCTACTTGTCCTTCTCAAAGTATTTTTAGGGATTTCTCTCTTAAATTTATCTCTCTTATCCTCTATGCTGAACTTATCAGATCAAACCTGTAACTCCTCTTCTCCATTAATAACCTAAAAGGTTACTTCTTATACATATATCATAGCATGTCATACTTATCTCAAATCAATAAAATTAAAATAATTCATAACACAATTTTTACCCAAGCATACCTTGCTAGCTCTAATACCAAACGATGCAAAGCTATTAGGGAGAAGTTAAAAAACCATTAATATCTAATTCCAATTTTTGATTGATATCATTCATTTTTATGTTTTTTCTTTGTTTTCATTATCTCAACTAGTTTCATTCTCTTTCTCCTAGAGGTGTTCAATGATATCTTTACTTCATTCATATTTCCTTGACTTTCTTCAACTTTCCTTTCATATCTTTATGTCTCTTTTATTCAATTATAGGCCTTGCCCCTGCATAATATTCAGTTACTCACATAATGGCTCTTAGACTATTTCTTGCTTCTTATTAGACAACCACCCCTTAGGTTTTGAGGACCAAAACTAAAATTAGGTGTCAAGGAACATACCTTAATGTTTATATTATCTTAAGGAATCTTATATTACCTAAACATACCCCTTTTAAGGGTTCCAACTTACTAAAATAACCTTTTTCACTTGAAAAACACTCTATAACTCTTTATCCTTATAGCCCTTTTATTTATAATTCTACCTTATTTAAGCAACCTTTCACTTTTATTGAATAACTAATCATTGTTTGGAATACCCTCTAAATCCCTTGAGGCTTCCATCAAGTTTTTTTACATCATTCAATTGTTAAACCTTTTTTTTTACCCCTATTCCTTACACATAGCCTTATATTAGGTCTTTCACTACCTATTTTCAACTCAATTGACCGTATCCATATAGATTGAGTCTGTATAAACTTAAATCTTATGAAATTCTCTTAAACACCTTGAGTTCTTTCTAACCACCAAGTTTCACCTTTTTTGGTAGTGACAACTCTCTAAATGACCAAACCTTAACCTAAGGTTTTTAAGCAAGTGAACCTATAAATTTATATAACTTAAATTATACTAAGTTTCAATGACTCAAATCACCTAGAAAAAATCTGTATTAATCTCATCTATGATATCCAATAGGTATTTGAAATTATTTCAATGCATCATGGGTCTAGGCTCAACAAAATTCACTCATGTGTACCCTTTTTTAAGGACTGCATAGGTTTTCATACTTTTCTTCTCCTTCCAAATTTATATTAATCATTATTGAGTGGTTTTATTAATCTTATCTATCTTAAGGCCTTCATTAGCTTCACCCTTAAAATGTCCACTCATTCCTTAAGGTGTTTCTATTTCCTCTTGTTTTTAACTATGCAAAAAACTAGGTTTTCTAGAGGACTGCAACCCTATTGGATGAACAATTATAAAATATCAAGAAAATAAAACTTTTCAATCACTTCAAAATCCCCAATTAACTTACTAGCACATTATATCAGTCAATAAATCATTAATAATATGGATTCTCTTCAGAAATGAGTTTGTGTATTTATGAAACAACAAAGCAATATAGAAATAGGGGCATGTTTGTTGTCTTCTCCATTTTGGGGTTTCCTTCTCTCAAGACTTATCATTAAGACCTTCCTTCCTCATTATTTTCATCAATAACCTACTAAAATGATAGTTATCTCTTTCTCCAAAATGTGTAATATTTCAATAATCTACCAAAATAGGGGTTCCAAGTCACTAATAGGGTTACCATTATATATAATGATCTAACTATGTTAACCTTATGTTTACAATCTTGACATATATTATCCTCTCAACCAACCTTTACTTACCCATACCAAAGCTCTCTTTATTGAAATTCAATCATACTCTTACTAATCCATTCTCAAAGGTCATATCACTGTTAACAAGGTAAGACTGTGACCACCAACTATTACTTGTTTGAAGTCTCCCTATTAGGTCCTTATTTGGATTCCAACACTACATTATTTACATAAATATATATACTTACCAATATTTGTCTCAACATATTGAAGGATCACCTTAGAAATACCAAACATTGTCTTCTTTTCTTAACTGAGTCACAGTCTATAGTTTCTCACTAACTTGAAAGTTACATAAGGCTTACATATTGATGGCCTTAAAGAATTACAATATACTGTTAGACTATCAAGAGAAAAACATCATTAATATATACAAAAAAATAGAACTCTTTATTTCTTTATTCATGTTTGTTATCAAAATCTTACAACTTTTTCCTTTATGGGACTATGTTATCCTTATGAGGAGGGTAAAAAAACCTTTTCTTATTCATTTCTCTCTATATCTTCTTCTTGGATTTTTTATCCTCTCCTCCCCCTACTCTCCTACACCATATAACTCCCTCAAAATGACTCTTGTTTTTCTTTCAATGTAGGTTTTCCCCCAAAACAATTATAAAAACAACTTCTTGTCCATAACCAACTCTCGACATACAAGGAAGATCCTCCATTATTTCAAATTACTTAATTGAAGCACTAATCATTTAATGCATTAAGACCCCTTACTTATGTTTTGAATAGATATCCTAAACCAAATTTTCTCACCTAACTCTCTTATACATGCATTTTGGCCTTCTTAGGCTTTTTACAACATTTAAATATTTAAACCCTTATTTTTAGAGGGTAAACTCCTATAGTCCATAGAACTTACCCTAATGACTTCAGATGGACACTAAATACTCAAATTTACCTAATAAATTCCCTTAAACACCTAGACATAAACTTTGACCAGACTTGATCCTTTTATTGACCAAAACACAAAAAGGACAACTTTTAGGTTGATGCTCTTGCATCATACTCCCCAGGAGGGAGAAAAATTGAGCCTCCTAATTTCTTCCTTGTATTTCAATTGGTTATTTAGTATTATTTCATACAGCACATTTTTTTTACTTTGTTCTAGTTCCTTTTTCTTTGTCAAACTCTTGTTCTTATTCCTTGTGGCTGACAAATCTTTACCTTCATGCATCTTCCAAATCCATGAAGTATTCTGACTGTTGTATATCTTTGTTTCCTACATGTTCTATCTTTTATGAGTCATTTTTATCTCTATCACACTCAATTTCACTCAAATAGTGCCTATTTCCCTTGCTTATGCTTCTTTCTTGATCTTCTCCTTCATTATTTTCACTTGATTCTTATTTGTCTAGTGGATTTTGCTTCTTGTTCTTGCTAACATATTATTCCTTGGACTCTAATGGCCTATTATGCATCTCAACTTTCATCATTTTCTTTATCACATTTTCCTTTCCTACCTCTACTTCAAACTTCTTCACTTTTGGATGCTTTTCCCTATAACCTTGCTCACTAGGCAAGAGTAATTCTTTATTCCTTTCATTTTCATCATAATACAATATGATTTGACCATTATTTAGCCTCTCATATCCATGCTTACCAGTTAAAAACTTAGAATTATCTTGACCCATTGAGTAACTCACCATTTTTACTTACTCATATGCCATTTCCTTGCTTACTTGCTTGCATGTTTGCACAACTTCTTGTGTTCCTTTTTGTTGTTATACTCTTTAGTTTTCTTAGGATTTATAATTTCTCTTTTCCTATTGTACTTAACCTATGTACAGCTCCTTTTATGGCTAAATATGTCCTCCAACATTCTCAACTCCTCTTACAACTTGAATACATCATTCTCTTCATTTGCTTCATCAAACTTTGGTTTGCTTTGTTCTTCATTGTCTTAGGCAGCTTGTCCTTTATCTTATCCTTGGACTCCCTAATTTTTTAGAGTATTATCAGCCTATTTTTTCTGAAAATAGTCCTTCTCAATCACTCTTTGAGTTATTATCCATCACCTTGCTTTGATACAGATCCATTCATCAATGCCATGGTTTTAATTTAAAAGAAATCTTCAATATTTGAGTCAAATTCACGTATGTAATCATATACAAAATTGGAAACAAATATTGTAAATAGTCATATTATTTTATGCATTCATATGGATGTAACTTCCTTTCTTTAGTTTGTTTTGAATGCACCATCTTGCTTGTTTCCTTTGTAGGCTTGCCAACTTATTTAATCTTCATTCTTGCTTGGAGTGCACTTACAACTTATTCCTCTTGTACTCTTTTCTTAATTTTCTCAATCCACTTTATGCCTTGTATCTTATTGGTCTTCCACTTGCCTCTATTTGCATCACTATCATGTCTCATGCCTTGGTCATCTATCATGCCAACTTTATGTTCCTTGTCATTTGCCTTTTGTTTCCACACTTATGCTTGCTTTCCACCCATACCTTTGTTTTGTTTGACCTATTATTTTAGGTTCATCTCCTTCTTCTCATCACATAATTTTTTAATACATTTAGGCCATACATATCCATGCCCTTGTGTTCTCCATGAGGTCTGAAATCTATCATTCATTTCCTTAAGCTGCATATTAGCTTTACCTTCTTCATATATGCAATTAAATTCAACATTCAAACACTCATTTATCTCCATAGGCAACTGCGGCAAGATTATCTCTTCCTTGATGTCTTCATGGGTGACCTTCAAGTATTCTTGTGTGAATTTTGTGTCCTACTGGTCCACCATCTCCTTTGTTTCAGCTATTTTACATTGCAATGCATCATAGAATTCCTTTTTTCTTCATTTTTAGTATATAGTATACCTTCAATCTCCTTCTCTTTGTCTTCTTCAAGAGATTCTTTCTCTTTATCATCTTCTTACCACTTTATGAGTAATGTTCTTGACCCATTATTTATCATCTTTGAGGCCTCATGCTTGGCCTTCATCAACTTATTTTTCATACCTATAAACACAAACTCAAAATCAATGTTAGCATACAAAACTAGAGACCACATAGTCTCTTTGATTGTCTTTGGCATCAACATCTTCCATCTTATCTTATCTTCACCCTCTTGTCCTCTTATTGGAACTTATTTTTCTTTCTTTTTCTCTTCAATGATAACCCTCTTCTCTACCTCTCTTTCTTGTTTCTCACTTGGCAACATCTTCTTTCTCATGCCTCTTTGGGATGTCCTCTCTATCTTCTTCTCTTTTTTTATGACACCTTTCTTGTGCCTTCTTCTTATGAGTGAATCTAGTGGCCACTTCACCCTTTTTATCATATTAAAACCTTTCCATTGGCTTTATTGACTCTCCATGATCTCAATCCTCTCAAATCTTTTCCCTAATTCTCTTCTTATGTCCTCTATTTCTTTCTCTATAGCCATCTTTTCTCACTTTCTTTGTTTTCTAGGCCTATCTAGACTTTCCTCTTAGTAAGTCTATCAAGCTTGCCTCTTAGACCTATTTTGGTCCTTTCATCTTATTTTATTCCTCACTTAGGATCTCTTCTCAACTCTCTTGACTCTTTTTTTGAGTTTTCTTTCATCTTCCTCTCTCTTGGAGCTTCAATGCTCTCTTTTCCTCTATCTCTTTTTCCTAGCCTTTTCTTGACTAGCTGCTTGTCCTTCTTAAAGGAATTTTGTGGATTTATCTCTTATCCTCCTTTATGTTGACCTTATCGTATCAGACCTAAAACTTCTCTTCTCCCTTAATACCCTTCAAAGTTACTTCTCATGCATATCTCATAGCATGTTATCTTTATCTCAAATCAACAAATTAGAAAGAATTCAAAACACAAGTTTTACCCAAGAATACCTTGTTATCTCTGATACCAAATGATTTATAATATATTGGGAAGAAGTTAAAAAAACATTACTATTTTATTTCAATTTTTGATTGATCTCATTCATTGTTATGCTTTTTCTTGGTTGTCCTTATCTCAACTAGTTTCATTTTCTTTCTCCTGGAGGTGCTCAGTGATATATTTACTTCATTCATGTTTCCTTAACTTTATTAAAAATTCCTTTCATATATTTATGTATCTTTGATTCAATTACAATCCTTTCCCCTACATACTTTTTAGTTAGTCACATAATAGCTCTTAGACTCTTTCTTGCTTCCTATTAGACAACTACCCCTTAGGTCTCAAGGACTAAAACTAAAATTAGGTGTCAAGGAGCCCATATTAATGTTTATATTATATTAATGAATCATATATTACCTTACCATACCCATATTAAGCATTCCAACTTACAATAAAAACCTTTTTCACTTCACAAACACTCTACAACCCTTTAGGCTTGTAGCCCTTTTCTTCACAATTCTACCTTATTTAAGCAACCTTTCAATTATATTGAAGAAATAATCATTGTTTGGAATACCATATGAACCCTTTGAGGATTAAATCAAGTTTATTTACCTCATTCAACTATTAAACCTCTTTTTTGACTCCTAATCCTTACAAATAGCCCTATATTTAGGTCTTTCACTACCTATTTGCAACTCAGTTGACCATATCCATATAAAATGAGTCCATACAAACTTAAATATTAATAAATCCTATTAAAAAAATTAATTTATTTCTAACCACCAATTTTCAGCATTTTTTAATAGTGATAACTCTTTAAAATGACCAAACCCTAACCTAGGGTTTTTAAGCTTGCACACAGGGCCATAAACCTATAAATTTCTCTATCTTCAACTGTACTAAGTTTCAATGACTAAAATCAAATATAAAATATTTTTATCAATATAATTTATGATATACAATAGGTTTTTGAACTTAATTCAATGCATCATGGGTCTACGTTCAACAAAAGTCACTCATTTGTACCCTCTTTTATGGACTATGCAAGTTTTCATACTTTTCTTCTCCTTCCAAACGTATACTAATCATTATTGAGTGGTTTTATTAATCTCATCTATCTAAATGACTTAATTATATCCAAACTTACAATTTCCACTCATTCCTTAAGGTGTTTCTATTTCCTCTTGTTTGTAACTATGTAGGAAACTAGGTTTTCCACAAGACTACAACCCTATTGGATGAGCAACTATAAAATATCAAGAAAATAACACTTTTAAATCACTTTAAAATACCAAATGAACTTACCAAAAATTTATATAATTCAATAAATCTCTAATCATATGGATTCTCTTTAGAGACCAATCTATGTATTTATGAAACAAGAAAGCAATATAGAAACAGGGGCCTGTTTGTTATCTTTTCCATTTTGGGGTTTCCTTCTCTCAAGACTTATAATTAATACATTCATTCCTAATTATTTTAATAAATAATCTACTAAAATTAGAGTTCTTTCTTTCTCCAAAATGTTTACTTTTTCAATCATCTACCAAAATAGGGGTTTCAAGTCACTAATAGGGTTACCATAATATACAGTGGTCTGACTATGTTAACCTTGTGCTTAAAATATTGACGTATGTTATCCTCTCAACCAAAATTTACTTAATCATACAAAAAATCTATTTAAATTTTATCATATTCTTACTAATCCCTTCTCAATGGTGACTATGCATAGGGTCATATCACTGTTAATAGGGTAATATTATGACCACCAATTATTACTTATTTGAAGTCTGCCTATTAGGTCCTTATTTGGATTCCAAAACTAAACTATTTCCATAAACATCTATACTTACCAATATTTTTCTAAACATATTAAAGGATCCCTTTATAAATACCAAATATTATCTTCTTTTCTTAACTGAGTCATAATCTATAGTCTCTCACTAACCTGCAAGTTACATAAGGATTATACATTGATGGCCTTAAAGCCTTACAAGATATTTTTAGACTCTCAAGAGAAAAAAATCATTATAAGATACAAATAAATATAACTCTTTATTTATTTATTCATGTTCATTATCAAAATCTTATAATTCTATCCTTCATGGGACTGTGCTATCCTTCTTGAGGAGGATAAACAAACTTTTCTTCTTCATTTCTCTTTATATCTTCTTCTTCAAGTTTTTATCATCTCCTATCCCTAATCTCATACACCATCTAACTCCCTCAAGATGACTCTTTTCTTTCTTTCAACGTAGTTTTTCCCCCAAAACAATTATAAAAACAACTTCTTGTCTATAACCAACTCTCAATGTACAATGAAGATCTTCCATTATTTCAAATGACTTAATTGAAGAACTAAGCATGTAATGCATTAATACCCCTTCATTATGTCTTGAATAGATCTCCAAAACCAAATTTTCTCACCTAACTCTCCTATACATGCATTTTTGCCTTCTTAGGCTTTTTACAACATTTGAATTTTTAAACCCTTATTTTTGGAGGGCAAACTCCTATAGTCCATATAATTTACCCTGATGACACTAGATGGACACTAAAGACTAAAATGGACCTAATAAGGTCCCTTAAACATCTAGACATCAAATTTGACTAGACTTGGCCATTATATTTACCAAAACATAGAAAGGATAACTTTTAGGTTGATGTTCCTACATCATTAGGGTATATATTTCCATTTTAGTTAACCATAACTATCATGCATAATATCACAAGATAAATAAAAAATGTGCTCACATAAAGTATATTATAGCAATTTAATGATAGTACTTATACAATATATCAAAAATAACCAACTACCCTAACACACACCTAAATCCATGAGTAATAAACAAAATCAAAAAATGATTTATTATGTGTTTATACAGATGAGCATCTCTAAATAAACATCCATATGAGTCATACAACATAATCAGATGATAACCAATAGAACATCTCATAATCATGGCATGATCAATAAATAAAAAGAGCATACATGAGCATGAACATCAATAATGTTAAACATATATAATGGTAATTAATGCTAATCAATGTTAAACATGAGATAAATCATGATAACAAGCATGGAATCATATATATAGCAATAAATGTTATATACATAGATGTCAGCCTTGAAGGACCCAAAACTAAATGTCAATGTATCTCAAATGTCCTATACATATAATATATATGCATATCATGATGGTGTATCAAAAATATAGAAGTATGTTGATAAAATGGGTACAATGCCAAAATGCCCAGATGCCAAGATATTTGTAATCAACTCTAGCTCTATGTGTACATGGTACTAGTAGCTTGAGGTATCCCTGGTGGACCTGATGGTGATAGTAATAAATGATGAACTAACTAGCCCAAGGTACCTAAAATATGAGTCCTAATATAATACAAACTAGATATGATCCCTACCCTCTGTGCATCTAAGATATTAAAATTAACAACCTATTATTCTTTAGGCACAATAAACTCATAGGCTCACCTATAATATGATGCTTCATTCTTAGCTTGAAGGATCTCTAGAATCATATACGAGAATCTAACCTATGTAATAGCCCCTCAAGATGCATCTCAATCTCATCTCATCTTATCCATAATGGATAATGTTTGATCACACTCATTAATGGCATGATCTCTCTTTGCTATGAGTTAACCTTATACATGTACCACCATAGCTATCTTGACCTTTAACTAAGTGATCTATATTTATAGCTATGTCATATCATCATCCCTCATGTTTAGGGTGCCATGTATATCACATAACTAACATTGTAACCCTACCACCTCCCATACTTGAGTAGTGACCTCTTACTTAAGAATGTAAGTGTCCCTACCTATTATGGCTATCCTAAAAGGACATGCCTATATTAGATCCACCTATGTTACCTAAGGCCCTACCTATCCTAATCCAACCTATACCACTACCACCACTACCAAGATAAGGCCAAATATCATCACATATGTCCCCTCATCTTCATCTATTTTATTATTTCCTCCATCCCAACCATCATCATCATCATCATCCCTAGCCTCACTCTCCTACTAAGTGTAGTTATTTCTACTTGAGGTCTTGACCTCCATATCCTAAATGAACATAAGAACTTGAACCCTTGCCTAAAATGAAATAGTCAGCCTCAAGGGGCACACTTGTATCCACTAATGCATAAATGATAGAGTGACCCCTATATTTGTGACTCCTTTTAGATAGGCCCAAATAATCTATGGTATACTAAGATTTTAGTGGCCTCGCTTCTTAGGATCACTGGAGTAACCTAACTAATGTCTCATGTGACATGAGAAAATCATTGTGTCCCCTTAGGTACATCATATGTATAGCTAAACTACCTGAGTACCTAATTTAGGAAGTACTTATTTATAATATGGGCCTATCTCCCAATAAGAAAACATTTGGTTCTCATAAATCCCATTTACCATCCATCCTTGAACCATTGCATTTGACAGGTGAGTTATGACCTCTAAATAAAAAATTATGGTGTCAAATCATCGAGCATATGATGATAGAATGGGATTCTCCTCTACACCCACACTTATTAGCTCCTATCTGAACTTAATAATAAACCATTGAATCCTCATGATCCCATATCTTACACATCCCCATTAGTTGATTGACTATAATATGCTCCCATCCCCATACCATGAGAATTATGCAAGCTCTAATATTGTATCCACCATGGTAAGTTAGAAGGTGTAAGTCTCTATACAACTATGTAATAATAATAAGTCCTTGGGAAAACTATGTATAATCATCCAACATTCTCATAACCATGCCACTCAATTCCATATGGAAGTATCAACCACTCTTGGTAGGTAGCAATATGCCACCAATAATGACCATAATCAAAAAAAATTCTCAATCAATCAAGTCTAGTGGTGAAGGATCCCCTATAGGTAGATCATCTAGTTGAATATCGATGTAGATCTTGATCAGGGTTATATCTACCTTCCCTTAAACCATGGGGATACCATAATAACTACATATATCATTGAGCATTACCTATTATTATGCCAATGGTTTCTATAATAAGTATCTCTTATACATCAGTAACTTTTGGATATGCCAAGTATCCCCAAGTGTGATGGTGGCCTCACCAGTTGGCAAGGAAAGGTCTACATCTCACTATGCTAGTGCTCTACTAATGCACTTGGATATGTTAGATGGTGGAGCTTGATCTTATTATAATGACCAATTCCTGATAGGGGGTGTGGGGTGGAAACACCCCCCCCCCCCCCACTATGGTCATCGTGGGGGTCTAATGTGGAAGTTCCCCTGAATCAAAATTTTGTTAAAAATGCATTGTAAAATATTTTAATTTCATAGTAAATATAGATTGTTCACTATTAGGTTGTAGATCTAATGGTAGAAATTATGTTTGTGTATTTTTGCCCTAATATGTAACCCTCCTTTATTATGAGGGCATTATAATTATGGTGGAACACTATATTTGAGTGAAGAGGATATTACAGTGGTTGTATTTTAAGTTTTCCCCTTCATTTGTTGGACTAAATAATAAGAAGGATTGGTTGTTGCTATGTGGATGTAGCCCGTATTGGGTGAATCACATTAAATCTATGTCTTTATTGTGTTGTGTTTTTCACATTTTATTTCCATCTTTAATTCATTAATATTGCTATGTGTTCTATATTCCTAACAAGATAAGCTTGATTTACCCAAATAACTAGCATTTGTGCCATGTCATGTAAGTATAACATCTGGAGGAAGTCCATCATGCCTTTATTCCATATTTGTAGAGTCCATAGACAATGGGATTATATCTCATGATAGGTAAGAATAGTCAATCACTCCTACAATGAAAAAGGTTAGTGTTAGCCTAACTACATACTGCTAATAGAACCTAATCCTAACCTTCTCCATCTAAGTAAGCCTCTTCCATAGGTTGGACTCTTTTTGGGTCCTCAAAATTAGTTTTTTTTGCTCCCAGATCAAAATTGTTATTTTATCAATGACAAAGCTATTGTTTTATATTTTTTGCACATTTTAAGGTCAAAGAACTATTTTTGTTTTTATGAAAATGGTGACTTTACCTAAAACTTGGAAAACTCACTATTTTAGTAATTTATACCATTTTCTAGCATTGCCATTATTTTTATAAATGGTGACTTCACACAAAGTTGCTAATTTCCTTAGCGAAGCCATCATTTACACTACCACATAAATAGTGACTTCATCATTTTTTTACCTTTAAAATACATTAAATGTTATTAAATAGTAATTAATAGCAAATTTTATTTTACATATTAGTGCCCCATCATGTGTTGGTTGCATGTGATCCCTCACTCACTCTGATACATATCATTGTGTTCCTCTACAAGTCAGTTTCTCTCAATAATTTATGCAAAAAAAACTAGAGCTAAATTTCTAAAAATGATAGGGTGAAAATGAATTGTTTTTCACCCCAAGGATGAATATATATCTAAAATATTGAATTTTTACCCGCCCGTCCTATAGTTCATTATGTGCCCTCTAGGAAGTTTATTTTTCACATTTATGACCAGGAATTATAGAGACTTAGTTTTGGTCAATTTCATCCCTAAATTAGGGTTCAATTAAATCTCTAAAAAATGACATAATTTAAGCATATAAATCACCTTAATTTCCTAAATTCATCTTTATAAGGGATTTAAATACCTAAAAACATGATGAGGCTAATTATTCATCATATTACCCTTTATGCACCAAAAACCTAGTTTAATTTTAACCCTAGTCAAATTATGACATAATAATTTGACACTTTTGGCCTATCAAGATATTAATTCATAACAATTTAAACAATTGACAAAAATTAAAAAGCACTAAGTAAGACTAATTACATTACAATCCTAATTAACTTGCTTAAACAAAAATTCCAAATCAAATTATTGAATTTCATTTACCAAAAAATGAATTTTTAGCCAAATGGGAAGTTAAAAGGTTAAAGGAGATAATAAAGTGATTTATTATCTCCTAAATATTACACAAATATGAGTCATAACCTCAAAAATATCTAAAGTGATTTTTCATACCTCACAAATATCTAAAACTGAGGTGTTAAGATTTTATGAGTGCCTTGACCCAACCCAGGGGTTAGATTGACTCAACATAGGTTAATTAAGACTTTTCCCAAGTTAGAATTTAACCTAATCCCCTAGGGTTAGAGTTATTTATTATATATATAAATATAATTTCCCACACTATGTGCCAACAAGATTTTGTATGTAAGGTTATTCTAATAATACCTTCTTGAAGCCTTTAAGAGTAGCGTTATGATGCCCAATTTATGCCAAGCTTCACACCAAGCCACATGTGACTATTGGAGAGATACTACCACCATGGAAGATCATTGATAGAAGACTCAAATAATTATAGGTCAAATAAAAACATCTTTATGCCAAAAAGTAAGCATCAAATTTGACAAAGAGGTAAGAAATTTGTATTCTCTTTATCTCTATTTTGTGATATTGTTTATTGTGTTATGCTCTCCCTAGTTCTTAGGCAAGAGTGTTTATTCTGAGTGTATTTTATGCTTTATTTTTGTCATTTATAATAACAAGGTATTAATCTACATATTATTTACTCTTCTAACACCTAAGGTAAAGTATTAGTAATTAATATAATCTTATATAATTTTATGTATAATGTCATGAAATATGTGTGTTGTGTCCCTTTGATAAGTGGCTCAAATATTATTTAATTTTAAAGGAATGAACACATAATATAATATTCCCCATGGCATTACAAATGTGTTTTTGTCTTGATATTTAAGATTAATCTTGATTTGATTGTATCTAGAAAATCTATACATAAATGATAGAATTTCATAACCGGTCATGGATTCCACAAGCATATTAATGTTGGGTAATGGGAAGTCATCCTTAGGAACAACGTTGTTCAAATATTTAAATTCCATATAAATTATAATTTTTCCATTATCCTTGGTTAATGACATAATATTATAAATCCATTCAAAGTTATCAATTAGTCTTATAAACCCTACATCAATTATTTTTTTAATTTCATCTTTAACTAGTTGGGCTACATTCAAATGCATTTTCTAAATGTTATGCTTGATTGGTTTCAAATCAAATTTTAGATTAATATAATGTAATATAATTAAAGGATATATGCATAGCATATCTGAATATGCCTAACTAATAGGTCAAGGAAATCATGTCATAGATCTCTAAATGGTTTTCCCTCATTGGCCTTAAGCATTGCTAAGATAATGATAGTTCAAGGGTCTTTATCAGTGTCATAACTAAATTCAACTTTATCTTAATTTAATAATGTTGAGTGATCCTTTACATATTATGTAGTATGAATTTTATAAGAGCCATCTAAATTAAAATCATCATGGGATCGGTTAGTCTCTTTGAAATATTGTGGGAACATCTTGTAGAAGGAAACCTTTTATTATGATAAAAGAAAAGGGGATCCTCATATCCCCCCAAACATTCCAAGAGAGACTTATCATTCTGAAAATAATCTAATGTCAAAAAAATTGGTGATATTAAGTCATGAATGAGCTGAAGATGTACTAAGTCTAGTGTTGATACATGATGAACTTATTATGTAGAATTAGATGTTGATCTAAGGAAGTGTGTAGTAAATTTATTTATTTCAATTTCTCCTTTAATAGTTAAAATATTTTTATATCCTGTTTCATGTCTATCTTTATGATTAGATTAGAATGTCAAATTAATAATGCCTTGTGTATCTCAACTTTTGCATAAATATTAATCTAAGACCATATTATGTTAAGTTTGTTTCTTGTGCTATTGGGGTAACTTTAGTATATACTAATGTGTTCATGCCATTATTAAAATTTCTCACCTATATTATTGATGGGAAACATGTAATTTTATAGGATCAAAATCAATTTGTGATCCAAGATAAACCACTAAGGGTTAAATATGAAGTATATAACCTTCCATAAGTCGAGTAATTGCATATTTTTTAAAAGCTTGATTATCCATAAGAAAAGTGTATATATATATAATTCATTACTAAAGTTGATACATGAATGTAAAATATAAGGAACTACATTCATATTATGAATCCAAGGTTTAACCAATAAAAGATTATAGTTAAGATCATTTGACATAATCTTGTAGACTATTACTATTGTTCTTAGACCTAAAATGATATTCAATATAATTTGTCCTAGAAATTTCTAAGGTATTTTATTAAAGTCATGAATAGTCATAATAGGTAAGATTTTTGATTCCTATACTAAATGAAGGATATATTGTAAATATTGAGTACTAATCTGTTATCCATTAAAACCCACTTAACCCCTTATTTAAGATTTATACATGAATATACAATGAGATATGTTGATTAATAATTTGTTTAGGAGGTAAATATTATTTCTCAAAATAAATAATATCTTCACTCCACCACGATGTATTGACAATAGATGAAATTTAAGTAGGTTCTGCATCATTTTGCAAGGTTACATCACGTAGTGCCACATGAAGAAAATCCTTATAAATAGATGAATTTTTAAGAAACTCTAACATAGATATTTTAACTAGAGTATTCTTAATTTGATAAATGATAGCATACTCTCTAGTCATATTAGTGATTACCTTAGGAAGGGGGTAAATATTAGTAGGGATATGTTGACTACCTCCACTTTATTATACATGATTATGCACCCTACCTAGTCATATTGTGATGGCATGGATATCAACATCTAATATAAACCTTGGGTGAATAATGGGGGAGGGATGGTATTTGTCACTACATTGAGGTATAAGTGTAATAAGGAAAGGATTCATATGTGTCATTTCCCATCAAGTAGTAACTAGAAGTATCTCAGATTCAATACGCATATTATATGTGTTACTAAGGAGAGCTAAGAATTTATAATTATCAATTTAATCCTTAGTTTTATTATAGATAAATTTAACCATTTCATTGCATGCATTGTAAAAATATTACATAATTTATAAAATGAAGATGAAATTGCAAGTATGACAATCATAATTTGAATCATAAAATATAGACTATTAACATCCATTATATCTATGAAATAATTTTTCTTAGATGAATAAGGGGAAATAAAAATTAAAAAATTAGAGATCAAATCTAAAACCCTAAGAAGGAATTATGAAATGTTAAGGGAGAAATATCTATGGTTTTTTACACTTAAGACAAAGATCAAATTCACCAGAATGTTTTAACATATTTTGAATTTAGGATATCTAAATAGGCCAAATTTATTGAAATTTAGATTTGCATAAGATAATACATTTAACATACATATTTTAACATAATAAAAAAATTGATTAAATTTGATAAATATATAAATGACCAAGCAAAGAGTGTTACCAGAGGTTCCTGGAATTACACTAGAACATGTTAATTATAAGTGCTCAATAGAGAGTAAAAAAAGGTGCCAAAGAGATAGAAATAGTACAAACCATCTATGACATCTTCAAATATACCATAAAGTAGGATGAAAAATATATAATAGAATAGAACCATAATTTGTATTGCATCGAATTACATAATAAATAAAAATAGAGTACTTAATTATGCATACACCATACATAAAAGAAGATAAGGGAAAACCATAACATGATAATTTCTATTAACCTCTATCAACACATCGAACCATATTCTATTACATCAAAGTATTGTTTATAGCCTTTTACAATCCTATTGCTCTTCACCTTCTAGATTTCTAAGATAAATGAAAGACTTTTTGCATTCACCAATTATCCAATTATACTTACAAGGCTAAATACATCCAAAGCTATTTAAAATACAAAATCAAATGCTTCACACATGTGTTTATCTTATATACTTCATAGTTTTATCAAGCTCCATTCTTCATCCAACACTTTCCCAGAATTAGTTATTTATCTCATCTTGAAACAAAGTTGCAAGCTGATATGAACTAAGCTAGAAAGATAAATCATAAATACAAGTTTAGTAATTTCTCTAGGTGTTGTTTACTAGTTTTCACATGTTGCACACTACTTGGCCACCCTTTCAATTTTTCAACTAAGTAGAATACTAGCCTACTTCTCTGTTAAATTTTTAATAGTTTAGAGTAACCAAGTGGCCACCTTTTATGGGTTTTCAGCCATTTTGGTCCTAATCCTAAAGTTTAAACTATATTAAATTTTTTTGAATTTGATAGAAGTTGAAAAAATGTAGTGCACAAACCTTAATGTTATGGTTGGGAGGTTGTTTTACTTATAGACTCTAGAGGTTATTATTACTGAGTAGATGCTAGCCCATTAGATCTTGATGTATCCACTATTAAAGGTAATGTGAAGATTATGCATGTACATTTATATCCCTCTCCTATATGATTTTTAGAAGTTGTTTTGGAAGAATGAAATGGGGTTCATCTATTATCTATGCAATGGTGAGATCCATTTGAGCTAGATCCTGCTTGAGCATTTTCTAGTTAGTGAGTACTTTGTGTACCATTTTAAGTAGAATGCACAGTGGTACCTAGATCATCATCATGTTTTGTAGGTCTTATTATTATATTATTATGAATAATGCCTTGGAATTATATTATTTATACTGAATGTCCAATATGAGTTCATCCAATATATATTTTGTCCTCTAGGCTTGAATGGCTGCAAAAGTGTTTTACATTATTTCATGATACCATACTTGTAGATTCTTTATAGAAACATCTCTAGAATCCAGTAGGTTTTTTATTGCATCACTCATTTTATCCATAATTTCCATTTGATCCTTTAACATGGCTTTATCTTTGTCATTAGTGTAAAATTTAGGATTCACAGTGGCCAAGTACTAATTTAATTGTTGTCTCTAGTTGAACATATCCTAGCTATATTCTTGGCCTATGTTATAGTAGTGTCTAAGACCTACTCATATTCCTCTAGGAGTTAGCACATGACCTTTATTTCTAACATAAGGGCTCGTCCTTGTGTGTGAAATGTCAATTTTGTTTGCATAGCTCCCTATCTCTTTGTAAGTTTTGTCAATAGCACCATGAATTATTTATCTTTTGGCATAACCTGATCACCTAGTACTTACATAAATAAGGTATAATAGGAATTATTAATCAACTACCTCACATTCATGAGTATCTCCTCTAATTTAGTATTTTTATCCCATAGCCTTAAGACTTTTTACTCTAATTATGAATCCCTTTATGTGATAGATTCTTGGAAAATGGACTCTCCTTGAAATTGTTTGGAGAGAGACAACTAGGTTATGTCTAACGATATGTCCATCTTAGAGGTGATAAGTGTTATGGATGTGGTTGTGGATGTCATAGGATTAGGTGTAAAATGAGAAAGTGGAAATAATAAAGTAGTCTACCATGTGGATGTAGTACGGGCATGCCATATCCATTGACTAGAGATTTACACTACTTTTTTAGTTCCTTTAGTGTGACTAGTAGATGCTACCTTTACTTGTGTTTGTGTATCATAAAGTTTTTTAGCCTTGGTTGTTACTTCCACCTTAGCCTTAGTCTTGGATTTAGCCTATACTTGAGATTCCTCTTTGGCCTTAGCTTCAACCTCAACTTGGGCTTTGGATTTAGCCTATGCATTAGTCATGGATTACTTTTAGCTTCAGACATAGCCTTAGCTTTAGTGTTATCCTTAGCTTTGGATTCAACTTCATATTTATATTTGGTTTCAGCTTTTGTTATTTAATCCTTCTATTTTTTATGTATATTGTGCCTCTTTTTATTGCTTTTGTTCTTATTCTTATTGTTTCTTCTTTTCCTTTGCTTCTTCAGCGTACTTGTGCACAACTTTAGCTTCCTTGTCTTTCTTTTTTAAGATTTAGATTATTCATATTGATTTTGTTCATCCTTTACTTCCTCAAATTTCTTCTAATAGCTTCTACTTATTTGTATTGCTTTTTCATAGCCTCTACTTCATTAGATTTTCTTTGTTGCTCCATGGCTTTGTCTTATTGCTTTCATTATGGAATCTACACAACTTTATGTTGTGATGGTTTCAACATGATTTTTTGTTCTTGTGTTTCCTCAGTCCTTTATTATTCTTACCTTTATTCAATCTCAAATGTGTCCTATGTAATTTATTGTTCCTCCACTTCCCTAGGCATGAATATATCCATGGTTTCCTCATCTCTTTTGACATCATTATCAAACTCAATCTGCTCGAGTGATTATGCTTTGCCTAGCTGATAGTTTTGGACCAACTTCTTTCTTTTGGATTTTGTTGGAGGATTGAGTGTCTTGGGTTGGTTGAGACTACTATTCACTACTTTATTCTAAAGGTGCACCAAAATAGACCATCCTTTCTTGCACTACTTACGATGTCTTCACATTCAGATGTGTGAGTGGTCACCTAAATAAAGTTTGTGTATGGATATATTCTATAGATAAGTATAATTCATGTGTAGTGGATGATCCTATAGTTGGTTTTGTTGAAAAAATCTTCCTCCAACTTCCACCGAGCTACTTCTTATCCCACAATGTCAACAAGGATAAAAGTAAGTGGTTGAGTGATATCAACCCATAAGTCTTGCCTTACCTAATTTCACACTTTGAAAATGTGCACTGCTTTCCATAATAAAAAAATCATTCTCCTCTTCTACTTCATACACCTTATTTTATATTTCTTCCAGCATTAATTAGAGAACTTATCATTCTTCTACCCCTAACTTAGGTAGGTCACACTTAGCAACTATTTATTTAACCATGCAATGTTCAAGCCATGACTTTACTTGTTAGGTTATTTTCTTTGGAAAAGGTTGTGAAGTTATATGTGTAGATAATTTCCTCTTTCTTTTTTCTTACTATGTTAGAGCTTGTGGTTGTGTCAACTTTGTGGGTTGTTATGCAGGTACTTACTTTGCCTATTATTTTTGCACTTATAGAGGGATGACTTGTAATGTAAGTACAAACCTTGAAGATAGGGATTTTTATCGATAGACCTTAGCCTTTGCTTCAACCATTGAAATGAATAATGACATTGGGGTGATAGTTGGGGTAACCAATTCATGTACCTTAATCTGTATGCCATTGTGTATTTTGGTCATTAACTCATGTTGACCTAGATACTGCATGACATCTTTAGGAATCCTGGGATGTGATCAAATTAATGCTAGGGATTTTAGCCACCATGTGTTAAACCACCCCAATTATTCATAATACTAACCTGTTTTGGTTTATGCAATGCTTGTGAAGGCATTACCAGGCCAAAAATTAGTAGTTATATTTATTGGCCCTAGTGGAGACTTCCACTATGTGAACACAACAAAAAAAATAAGAATTAATGTTGAAATTTATACATAGTACCTTCAAGTGCCTTTTCTATATCTCTGATAAATTCAACTGCCAAAACTTTAGTCCAGTTAAAATCCTCATGTAGCTTCATCATTTGGTAGGAAATGTCAATGATGCTTCTTATTATTATTTTTGCATGCTATGTGGTTTTCTAAAATATTTTAATACTACATTGGACCATGTTTCATAGTGAAGAATCGATAATTAAATAAATAGGAGTTCCTCTTCCTAACCTAGTGGTGTATGGTTCCTTTAATATCTGAGTTAAGTGGTAGTAACATAGACTTGTATGGCATTAGATATTTTCCACAATTGGGTATGCTAGTTGCTCTTGATATTGAGTTCATATTAATCTAGATTTTAATATCTTGAGCTAAATGGATAGCTCCCTGATTGTATCAACTTAGCAATGTCATCATCACTTTGTTTAATTGCCCAAATGTAGGTAGTTTGAGTAACCATTCAATGTCCGATACTCACAGTGGATGTTGTAGTGTTAAGGTTCCTAGTTGTGCTTTTCCTTGGACCTCTTGAGCAAATAAAGTAGCTTCTACCCATCTATGAAATTGGATGTTCTATATCATTGTATTTTATTTGTCAAATCCCTAGCCCTATTCCTATTTCCTCTTTTTAGGCATCAGATAGTGGAATCAATAGTTGATCTATGTCCATAACTTGATGAATGAGTGGAGTTAATGACTAGTCTCAAAAATTACACCCTAGTGTGAAATATATTTACAAAGAGATAGTTAAGAGGTTGATCATATAAGTCTCTTGTTAGCTAGAGGATGTAATATTTGATTGTTGTCCACATCCTTCTCTTTTATAGTTATTTGGTGACCAATTTCATGTCACCACCTCCTTTGAATGAATTGAATACATGACATGAATATTATATTTAAAATTAATATTATATGCTAGAAATCATCTTAATAGGGTTTTTTGGTCCCTAGGATCTTTGATTTAGTTCTAGGTAGTTAGTATCGATGAGTAGTTGTCCCTTTGATTAATCAATTTATTTTATGCATCTACTTATCATTTTATTGCCAAATCTACTTTGAAATTATTGTAATATTTTGAGATGTCACATCATTAATGGTCTGACTTGACCATTGGCCTTTTTTCTATCATACTTATCTTTTTTCCACCTTCTTAGACTTAATTACAAAGCTTGGTATAGTTGTAGCCAATTGTCCTTGATGAGTTGTCTCAGTAAGGTGGTCATATCCTATGATGATAACTAGTTTTGGTGGTTGTTATGTGTTTTTGATCAGCAATAACACTAAAAAAACATTATAACCTATGAAAATAAAATATAAAACAAACAAAATTAAATAATATCCTAACACATGGTGTTACTCAGAACCCACTCAATTTTTAGTAGCATGATAGAGATTAAAGATGATATGGCTTAATACTACAACCATTGATTCATCTTGGTAATATGATTCCCTAAAAATATTTCAACACTATGGTACCCCATGGTGTTACTTAATTAATGATGTAGGGTCCTTTCCATCTTATATGCATCTTTCCTAGGAATGCTTTAAATCTGCTCTCATAAAGTAATATTGTTTGGTCTAGGTAAAATTGCTTAAATCATGGATTGTGATCATGACATTCTCTTTGAATTTGTTTATTGATCTATTGTGTCCATTATTATTTTAACCTATTTTATTCCATCCTAGTGAAATCCAACAACCATGCTCTTAATGAGTCCTGATCCCCTAACCTCATGATCATCGCAATACATAGACTAGGTACAATGTATTATGTAGACATTACAACCTTAATGTCATATACCAGTTAAAAGGGAGTGAACATAGTATCTCACTTATAATTTGTGCAATAAGACCATATAATTTTATCAATGTGATCCTCTTGATCATCTCAATGTATATTGTAATTTTTTAAAACATCTTTCCCAAAACTTTATTGGATGCTTTTGCCTGTCCATTGGCCTACAGATGGTAAGTTGTGCTTTTATGGTGCAATATCATGAAATATTTAATGAGGGTATTAATATTATTATTGAGAAAGTCTGTGACTCTATCACTTACCATCTTAACTAGACATTTGAACCTCGTGATAATGTTTTCATATAAAAACTTGGCATCATCCTTCGTATCATAGCTTGGAGTGGCAGTAGCTTTCACCCATTTTGTGAAATAGTTGGTCATAGTGATAATGTATTTATCATGACTCAAATTACTTGGGGAAAATATAGGGTTTAAAAAATAAATTATCCATTTTTCAATTTTTTTTTCTGTAAGTATAGGAACCAAAATCATTTCATCTTGTTGATTGGGCTTACCCATTATTTGATATATGTCATAATGTTTAGCAACTCTATATGCATCCTAAAAAAGTGTAAACCACCATAGACCACTCTAAAACATTTTCCTAGTAGTGGTATCTCTTGTGAAGTGTCCTCATGCAATCCCTTGGTGACCTTCTTGAAGTAGTTGTGGTCATTTGTGTTCTATAACTACCTTTCACAATACATAATCTTTATTGAGCTTACAAAAGAATTCATTAATAAGACTATATGGTATAGCTAAGGTAACCATATGTTTCTTATCCCTCTCTATATAATGTGTAGGAAAATTTCCTTGTTCTAAAAATTTTGTAATGTCTTCCATCTTATCAATAACTGTAGTAGTTATAAATAAATGCACATCATGGGATTCATCTTCTAGTTCCTCCCCACTGTGAATTTGGTTAAGATGATCTAGTCCCACATTCTCCCATCTTGGTTTCACATTGATTCAAAATTAGAATTCTTGAAAGAGTATCAACCACATTTAGATACATCCACCTAGCACTAGTTTATTGACTAAGTAATGTAATGCCTAGTAGTCTGTGAAGAACTCAAAAGAAGTAGCCAATAAGTAATGACTAAACTTTTGTAATGTAAATAGCATGGCGACTTCTTCTCTCTCAATGGTTGTGTAATTATTTTTTGTAGCTAAGATTTTCCTAATTTCAAAATGTATCAGGTGGTCTAACCCACCTTCACCTAGATGTGCTAAAATATATCCTATTGTAATGCCTAAATCATGCACATGTACATGGAATGGCTTCTTCTAGTTAATAAATACCAAAATGGGTTTTGTTACCAACCTCTACTTTAACTTGATGAATGTTATTTTACACTTTGGTAACCATTAAAATTTTGTGTCCTTGCATAGTGGCTCTCCATGGATTTTGATATAGTTTCAAATCCTTTTATAAACTTCCTATAATATCTGGAATGACCTAGAAAGGTGCACACTTCAGTTGAGTTGGTAAGAGGTGGCATTCCTAATATAACATCAATTTTAGTTAGATCAACCAAAATTCTATCATTGCACACCACATGATCCATTAAGACACAAAAATGTGTATATAATAGACACTTATATAAATTTAAGGTGATGCACAAAGCTTGACATTGTTCTAGCATCAATCTTAGATTTGACAAGTGATCTTTAAATAGAGATAAGAGTGACCAATCATCTAGATAGACCTGTAGGAAATTAGGAATGAAGTGTTTAAATTAATTTACCATAACTCTATAAAATATAGTATGTGTGTTTTTTAAATTAAATTGCATCACCTTATATGCAAATGATCCCCATTCAGTAGTGAAGGTAGTCTTGGAATGATCCTTTTTAGCAATCAAAATTTGGTGATACCCACTAAAACCATCTGTAAACAAACCTAGCCATGAATCCAAGCACTTCATCAATAAAAGTGATATAAAATGGATTATTAAAATAAGTGTCATTGAGTACATGTTAATCTCCACACACTCATATTTATCCTATCTTCTTAGGTTGTACCACCATGAGACTCACCCATTCTATTTTTTCAATTATATTAATAATTTTAGCTTCTTGCATTCAATATAGTTCAACCTTTACTTTAGTTTTCATATTAGGATTGAGCCTATAGTTTTAATTTTTAATTGGGCATGCACATACTTTTACATCGATATGTATTTCTCCCAGAGATGGATTTAAGCCTTTGACTTTTGATAATTTGCTTAGAAACACATCCTAGTAATCTTTTAATAGTTGCAGGGCTTTAGAGATCTACTCTTGTCCCTAGTAATCTCCCAATGTTGCAAGGTTAGGGGATACTTCTATTTGCTTGAGTCTTTTTAAATGGTTCTTGATATATCTTGCCTGATCCACTAGGCATAGTATCTTGTAAAATACATTTTCCTTCTCACTGTGTGATTTCAATATTACATAGTTTCTCTTCTTCTACTTGTTCTTTTCTTTTCACTAGTTTAGACTCTTATTCATGTTGTGGTTCAAATAACCCTTATAAATAGAGATCCCCATCAATATCACTATCATTGGATTTTGTCAGATCATTATTTATTATATGGCATGGTTGAATCTAGAACAATTATTTTTTGTTATCCTTGCAATTGCATAGTGCAAGATGTAGGTCTTGTGTAACTTCTTGATGAGAGCATAATTCAACAATATTTTTTAAATCCTCTATGCCTCCATGACATATAAATTTTTAATCTTTTTCAAGACATTATTGACTAATGGATTATCATCTTTAAACACACAATTTTGAATAAAATCCTAATAAAGTTGTACCCAATGTCTAGTTTCCCTTATACACTTTTTGATGTATGTACAAAGCTATTGAATGGGGTGTAAGATTATGAATAAATATGTGCACCCAATATCAAGAATCTACTCCTTAGGTAGTACATATATCTACACACTGATGGATGTGTAGTTTTGGGCATTAACCCTCTTGAAAGAAAGTCCATTCTACTTTAATAATAGTTTCTATCTAAAACCTTGTATGTAATATTTTATAATCATCTTCCCAATGCATTTATAATTTTTTGTGCACAACCCACCACATCATAGTAGTTCCTTTTAGTGCATAATTGAGTGCATTGACTCACTACTCCACCTATGGTACTTGGTGTTCTAAACTTAGTATGAATGGATTGAGATCCTCTATCACAAAATATTGAGCTATTTGGCATTCTAAAATGAAAACCATGCATATAAGTCACAACTCATGATATTTACAGGACCAATTCAAGATGTGTGCATTTAAGTCACTACTTATGGATGACGCAAAATCCTAGGGTGGAATTTCTTTAGGAGTAGGTTCAATATAATCCATCATAGTTGCAGTATTATTATACAAAAAATTTACCTTAGATCTTATCAATAAATTTATTAAAGGTAAAACATATTCTTTGATTTGAACTTGTCTAATCGGTGACTTTGTTATAACAGGTTTGAATACTAGTGGTTTTTCCTACTATGTAGACTAGGCTTCCACTTTTGACGTTCTAAAATCTGCATCCAAGTTTGTATTTCATTTGTCCCCACCTTAAACCAATTGGTGTCCTCATAGGCATAAGGAGACTCAATGTCCTTAGGAATGATATATAGATTTCATTTAATTTTTTTTAAAGGTATGAATAATATTTTGTCTTTCTAATGCACTTCTAACTGATTACACATAGTATTAATATTCATTTGGCCATCATAGGCCCATTTGTTACTGATTAAGGTATGGTAATGGGTCTCTATTATCTTCATATTAATGAACTTGAAATCCACTCATAACCTAAGTTTCACCACTTTTATATCAACATCTTCTAGCTAACCAATGGGTTCAACTCTCCCATATTTTCTTAAGCTCAATGTTACTAGATTGTAACTCAAAGTTGGATGACCAATGGCTTCCCATGTTTAATGAGGAATCATATTTATGGTATTGATAAAGTTAGATACTAAATTTATAATTTTATATCTAGACAAATTAATGTCTAGTCATTTATCCACATCCTAGGGCTTCTTGGTCTTGACATACCAAACTACTTTATCATCCCTTATTTGTCCTCGTTGCCTACACTCCAAAAGATTATGAAGGAGGTTATTGATATTAACAGATATATCCTCATTTTGAAATGTAATAATTAATTTCATTATATCCATCAAAGTGGTCAAAAGTCATTATCACATTATCTAAAAATTTTACCATACATTTGAGAATCAATAGTATTGTTATCCTCATAAGAAACTGGTTTTTGTTGTATTTCCTGTAATACCTACATAGCTTAATACATTAAATTATTTTTTATTATAAGGTTAGGATATTTATCCCATTGAACTTTTATAATACCTTTCTTTTGAGGCATATCTAATGTAGGTAAACCTTATTCATCCCTTTTTTTCCTTTTGATGGCTTGCACAAATGTATTTTCCTTTAGTTATACATTAATCATGTTTACGTTGTGCACTAGCTTCTCCTTTCTTTATTTTTTTAGAATAGGGTAATATTTTGTTTAATGTTGACCTTCAATCCTAAAATATACATAATGAAATTGTCTTTGAGGATTTTTAAGATAATTCTTCACATAATTATTATATGTTCCCCATAGACAACATTGCATGGGCGGTCAAGTTTATTGATTATCATTATTACGACCTCCTTGATAGCTGCCATGATATCCTCCCCTATATCTTCCCTTATATCCTCCTTTGTAGCCTCCTTTATTCTATTGATATCCCCACACTTGGGATTATTGTCTATTATATCCTCCTTTTTGTTTCATCTATGCATCATATCCCTCAAATTGATGTTGAGGAGAACTTAGAGTCCAAGTTGCATTTTGCTGTTGAAGATTTATGTTATTCCATGGTTGTGCATACTAACCAAAATATTGATATGATGGAGATGATGTATTATTTAAAATTCTTAGGCTTTATGTTTGGTACTATGATGATGAATGCATCCAATATTGTGGTGATGAAGGCACCCATCCTGGACTTCTTAAGTTACATTTGTCATCTCCACATCTAGTCCTAGAATTGCTTGATTCATAGTGGGTATTTTTTGGGCCAAAATTATAAAGAATTTATTTGTTATATATTAATTTAAGTCCTATAATGCATAACAACTCATCTCATCATGATTTGTATATTTGAAAAAATTACAATACATGTTTCATGACTTTTGAATATATTACTGGTGAAGATGGCACTTGGATGTAGGATTTCCAACTACCCTACAAACTTCACAAAATTCTATTTTAATTATTGGGAAATCATTCTTATGATGTCCCTTATTTCCACACTCTATTAACCATAAGACTAATTTAAGCTTATCATTTTCATGAATATCCTTAATCCTCCTCATAAAATCATCTAACTTAGCTCTACTTTTGATCCTATCAAGGGAAGATCTGCATAATCTTATATTTGTTCAACTCTGATGGTAGAAGATCAAGCATTAACCTTAGTGGAGAATTGGGTTTATGAAATAACAAACCTTAATTTTGGTCTTAAGCCCTATAAAAACTAATAAGCCTTATCTTTATCTTCTAGAATAAAATCATTTTTATTCATTACATCAAAGAACCTACAATCATATTCCCCAACCATTTCTCCTATTTTTTGTTGAATTTACTTTAGATCCTAAATCACTTGACTAAAAAAAATTTTACTTTAAATTATTCTATCAAAAAATATTTAAATTGTGTGAAATCCAAGGCATTGAAATTTCTTTTGCAAATGAACTCTAAATCATGTCCTCCCTAAGCCCCTTCCAATTCACATTTCTTCACATCATCTGATGTTACCCATTTTATAACCCATTTCATCTCATAGGTAACTAAGTATTATTTGAGATCTAAATTTCCATCATACAACATTAAAGGTATAAACATACCTTCATGAAGTGCGATAGTTGGTGGATTTCTAGTTTTTGTTGCAATTATTTGAATACTAGTAACTATGACTAGTGGTGTTTATGCACTGGCCATTGCAAAGTTAAGTAATTATGTAATGGTTATTATGACTATATGTTGCTTCATACTATTGTTTTTAGGAGTAACCATAAATATTACTTCCTACAACTTCATTCTTTATATTTCCCATTTGGTTTCTATAATGAGCCTTCTAAACTTATCGGTAGAGGAATCAAACCATCCTGAATCAACTTTTATCTATATACTCTTTCTACCTTCTATAAATAAAGTGGGCTTGGGGTATGCATATCCTTGAAATGAATGACACTTATTTCTAACTTATTCTTTCTTTGAACTTGAAATTGTAATATTAATACCTTTAAATTTAACATTTTCATAGGAACTTTCCTTCCTGATTTTAGTGAAAATCCCCTCAATTAACTGTGACCTACCTCTACTTCCTAGCAAATCTACCTCAGCATCACTATTTCCATCATCCTATTTCTCATCAGGCCCTTTCTCATATTATGCATACCCTTTTCTTTTAGCATCTTTTACACCTTCTTTTAGCAACCTTTCTTCTCTAACAACTTCATCTTTGCTCCTAGTCCTACTCGTAGTTAATTCAAGGTCATTTGTCTTATTCCACCTTCTTTATTTTTATAGTTATCTTTCACATCTTAGAATTTTATTTTCTCTTTGATTCTTTTCACCTTTCATCTTCTAATATTATGGTCAAGTTCCTCATACTCATTTTTTTATCATCCACTTTCTCTTGCACACACCTTCATGGTGTGCAAAGTGACTACTCCATGTTAGTTGGAGTAGGCACCATGGCCTTTTCTACAACCAACATCTTGATCATCAAAGGTATTCATTTCAAAAATTTCCCTCTGATTACTTATACAAATTGATCTTATGTAGTCTCAAGATCTATGTATCCTTGTATTGTAAACTTTGTGATATAGCCATCGATCATAATATTTATCTAGTAATATAATTCTTTGGACCAGTTGATATCTAGGTTATGTAGTCTCTATAGTTTGTCCTCATTCCAAATTATAAATTTTATTCTGCTTAGACTAAAGCAATAGTATTCTAATCTAGCTAACCATGTAGATAATAATCTAGGCAATTCACACCATAAAATTTCATAGATTTCACCATAAAGGTATTCTTAGATGATCTCCTCTATAGTATTTTTGACTCTTCATGCTTCTTCCTCTACAAAATTCCTAATTCTCTCATCTAGCCATCATTCTGCATCTCTTAGCCCTAAAAACCATCTCAATAGAGTTCATCTAATTTGGTTCCATATTCATCACACCATTGTTAGCAGAGGTCCTTGGAATTACACCAGAATATGTTAGTTATAGGGATAACTTACTCAGTGGAAAGAACAAAAAATTTCCAAAGAGACAGAAATAGTATAAATCATCTATGACATCTTTAAATATATCATAAAAAAGGATGAAGTAGATATAATAGAATGGAACCATAACTTTTATCGCATCAAATTAAACAATAAATAAAAATAGATTACTTAACTATGCATAAACCATACATAAAATAAGATAAGTGAAAACCATAACTGGGTAATTTATATTAATCTTTATCAACACATTGGACTAGATTCTATTACATCAAAGTACTATTTATATCCTTTTACAATTTTGTTCTCTTTACCTTCTAGCCTTTTGAGATAAAAAATGAAATACTTTTTGCGTTATCTAGTTATTCTATTAGACTTATAAGGTTGAATACATACAAAGCTATACAAAAGAAAAATTCAAACACTCCACACGTGTTTATCTTATATACTTCATAGTTTTATCAATGTCCATTCTTCATCTAATAAATAGGTAATAAAAGGAACTTAACTAATTTTTTAAATAATATTGATCATTTCCTATGTCATTATCCTAAAAATAACTATCTATAATCTTTGTACTTACT
This sequence comes from Torreya grandis, assembly GCA_037957365.1. Lineage (NCBI taxonomy): Eukaryota > Viridiplantae > Streptophyta > Pinopsida > Cupressales > Taxaceae > Torreya > Torreya grandis. The sequence continues at coordinate 2,094,150 of JARHVA010003137.1, read as the reverse complement.
CAAAACAAGAAACATACTATCAATTCCTACTAGGACATTATGGGTAAAAGCTCAAACACCTGAAGATACCAGTACTATCCTCTTTCTATTGATATAGTCCATGTATTTTTTCCTAATTTTTCTACCATAGATCATTATTATTGCATTTCTAGATGATTTATATATATTAATTTTTCCTTGATCATGTATAAGATTCTAATTTTTCCTCTCTTTATCTTGAAACCATAGCTCAACTTTCAACACAACCTTGACCTAAAATAAAGAATTGTAAAATATGGGTTGGAAAACCATAATCACTCCCTAATAAGTGATTGATAATTTCTTACATTCTTATACTTTGAAGAGGGCTCCAGCCACATGTATTTTTCCCACCTGTGTGTGCGCTTAATAATGTTCACTAGAATGCAATGCAAATATTTATCTTTTGACACTTGACAACATGTAATTTTGACCTTACATTATTGTTAAAACTTAGCTTTAGTATTTTTTGTTTGAGGATTTTGGATGTGTATGCCATTTTTATAGTTTTACAAGGATGTGTAAATGCATTCCTCAATGTGTAATAGTGTTTACTAGGAAGATGGTTAGATAATGAAGGATATATATGGATTTATGATTGATTTGTATTCAAAGATGATTATTTGATATTTCCCTCCATACCTAACATGAGATTTGTGTATAGGTTGAACCAAGGGATATTTTTGTATTTTAAAAATAACCATTTCAAGATCTTAAATGCCTATGGTAGCTACTAGCATCCCTATTGTTATCACCATCCAAAAAGGAAAAATCAGTGATCTAGAATATGGTGATAGTCAGATTAGGATTATAAAGAATTATGACACATATTTTGGAGATCTCAAATATCAGTTATAAAAAATTGGATTGGCTAAGACCATATATATGCAAATGGATAGGGAAAAAGTGTGTGAAAGTAAAATGTGTATGCAAAAGTCATGTATGTTGAAGATATGTCAAAAATGAGTTGTCAAGTGTCTAATATCAAATTCATGTGTCTAAAAATGCCCCATTTTTAGTCTAGGATTAAAAATGCTAGATTAAAATAATAAAATAAATAAATTTTGTACTTATGTGTAACTGCACTTGGTGTTTCAAGTATACAACAAATATCTATTTTTTTCATGGAAAACATATAAGGAAACATGTAAAAATCAATGTCCACTCATAATATGTAATTTGAAATAACATATATCATTTAATTAATTAAAATTTAAAAGTCAAGGAATGTATACATGTATAGATATGTGACCCAATATGCCACTTAAACTCATTAAGTAATACAACAGGGTGATTATGCCCCAAGGATATGCAACTACTAAAATCATAAGTTAAGATTTAAATACCTCAACCCTCATTATAAATAGATAAGTGCTAGTTGAGTGATGCGAAAATTCAACTACACTTCTCAAAATATCATCATATTATTTTGGTATAACCCTAAAATAGGTTCATATGCAAAGGTGGATCCCCAAAGAGATCTAATGTAAATTTGAACTTTGAATTAGCCACTATAGATGGAGTTTAGACACCAATTTCTTACATAATACCGTCATTCCCCACTATATAAATAGAAAAAGTGTTTACATGAACAACATTCATGCCCTAAATTTGATCCATTTATACCTCAAAGTGATATATAATGCCATAATTTATATTTCATAAAGTAATATAATTTATATCAATCCATTCAATTTGATAAAATTGATCAATTTAATCCATGTAATCTCATAAATTTTCTCAATCTGACCCATATACTCTTCCCCATAATGTCATTTAATGAATCAATTTTTCCTCATGAGCCTATAAAATTCCCCATTTATGTGTCAATATATCCTACTTGTCCCATTTGTCTCATTTGAGTCACATAATTTGACTCAACATCTAAACTTATCATCTATCAAGACATGAATATCTAGGGTGAACCCACTAGTATATCCTCCTTTTGAGGTGAGGGAAGAATCTTTTGAATCACTAATCTCAAAATAAAATGTTATGTGCATCATGTATTATCTATAAAATGTCATCATCTAAATCATGTAACTATGATAATATATGTTATGATAGAAATATTGAATCATCAAATCACATATGAAACATGTAATCCAGGTAATGGGCATATAATTTTCATGCCAATTAGATATATAAACTAGGTTATATCAATTATATATATCAACTATGATAATAAGCCATGTAAAATATGCATGATATAAATCATGGCATTAAAAATAATAGAACCATGTGTGAATCAAATATGGCATTAATTTAATAAATAATCATACATGTAACCACATGCATAAGCACATAATGTTATGATCATGAATCATGAAAACACTCAAGACATCACTAAACATTAACTTGACTCTAATCTAATATAGAAACGACATAGCCTTGACATGGACTAGAGGATCCTAGACACAATGGATGCATGACATGACAACACATAATCAATGTACTCATAGAAACACATGAGAAAACACAAATCAATAATAATACAATGTAACACTGATCAATGATCACACAATGTATAAATCATCAACATCAACATGCATGGAGCAAGTAATGTTAACCTTCATAATCAACCAATCTCATCATATGATATAAAAAAGTATAATATCCATGGAATATAGCACCCTAAAGAGCATATTTGAGAGTAAGGCACATATAAATAGTATAAATATCTCAATATGATTAATTTAATGTCATAAAAAGATAGAACCTAGAAAGTGTATCAAGATACCCAATGTAGGCATGCCCCCTAATGTATAAAGGTAACTCCTAGGTGTAATAAATGTCTTGCATATGTATGTCCATGTATTGTATATATCATATATGTCTTGTATCCCACTCATTTATACCATTAAAATTATGTTCATAGAAAATGGATATGTAATCTACCATGTATATGATAAATAATATAAATCACTCATGTAACCAATAAAGCATGTCATGCATAGGTCCTAATTTTTGAATTTTTTTATTTTTGATTTTTGATTTTTAATTTTTATTATTTTTAAAATTGAGTTATTTCATACTAACTAATTATCCCATAAATAGGATGTTGATAAAGGTACACACCATTGAGAGGGAGGTGAATCAGTGTTTAACAATAATGCAGTTCAATTCCTAACTCTTCAAGCTACTTAACCAGTCACATCAATATGCAAGATATATGAATCAAAGAATAAACATCAATGCAAACATTACACAAATATTATTTGGGAAAAAATCATGGGGAATAAAACCCACTCTCAAGCTTGTAAAATACTGGACTATAGTCATATTAATATGATCACAAACATGAGGCTTTAGTGAAGCACCCACTTCAAAAGGAACACCAACCCCTAAAGATGACAACCAGAAAATTGCCTAAGATGTTGAGAACCAACACAACACATATCAAATGAAAAATTCTTAGACTCTAATTGCTTCTCAATCTTATAGATAAACCCTAAAATAACACTCTTCTCTAAGTTTTCAACTCCACACAAGTCACCAACACCAAGCTATCTCTTCAACACAAGCAATAATCCCTTCACAAAATCTTTCGCTCATATACAAATATGCACTCATAAATCTAGTAAAAATAATTTATAGAATCAAAAAAATATGCTAAGTCTAATTGTATTTTTATTTACTCAATCTCATACAAATATTGGTCACCAATACCCCCAACAACCTTCACATAAGGTCTTCAAAATATCAATACTTGCTTATCTTAGCTTAGTCCACACACACCCAAAGGTCATAAAAACATCTTGTATATATATGATTCTTAATTATGGTCATCCATATCTATTTATAACATTTTAGGAAGAATTATTTATGCCTCCCAAGGTCATCAATATTTGCTTATCTATACAAGCTTTTTATAGCATACCATGAGTTCATGCCAAAAACACCTCACAATCAAAGCATGGCTCCATTTATAGGACTATGTTTGACCAATAAGAGATTGGTAAAACCCTAAAAATCACTATATAAGATCTTAAATAAGTCCTCAAAACTCTCTAACCATCATAAACACTTGATCTGACCATCTGCCCTACAAACAAACTCAATCATCCAAAATAGGTTCCTTTTGCTAGCAAAACCATCATGGTCAACTATAAGTCAACCATTTAATAAAATCCAAATGACTAGGAATAGTACCACTTTCATGAACAGAGGGAATACATCCCTTAAATAACCTCCAAGAGCTTAGATTGATCCCTACTCACTGATTAGGCCTTCTAATTCCACTTCTCACTCTGATTGATCTTTTCCACTCATGGCATCCTTTCCTTCATATCAACTAGACAACTTTGAGGACCTATAAATTTGATACAGAGAAATTAATATTACCTAAAATTTTCATGAATGTTTTATGCAAGTCATAATCTTCATCACACACCCTTTTTTTCACCTGGTTACTTTCATAAATCTCTCACAATATCAAAAACACTATTAAGAAGCACTTTTCTATAGGACCCACAAATAGTCAAGATTAAATAAAAACATAATAAAAATCCTAGAGGAACCTGTACAACCTCCAATAATCATCCTATCCATACACCATCTTTTTTAGCACCTACAGGCAAAATATTTCTAATTAGGTCTAAGACTAGGTTTTTGTACATAAAAACTTGCTTACCTTCTTAGCAATCATTCATAAATAAGAAGACCTTAATACATGAACTAATGATTTTAAAAATTTATTAGGAACATTCCTAAACTTCACTAAAAGGATCATCTCCTAATGAAAAGTATACATGAGCTAATGAATGTGAGAACTTTCCTCTTGAGCTCAAAATGCACCATTTGAGCACCCTCTAAAGAACATGAAGTCATTTCTGACTTTCTCTCTCATTTTTTGACCTCTAACTTGGTCAATAAACTTTAACACACCTCTATGATCATATCTCATGAAAATTATAGCTTCACCAACATTCAAACACCCTTTATCCCTTCGCAAGGCCTCATAAGCCCACCCAGGCCAACTAGGCCAATGGCTAAACTATCTTGCAAACCACTATCCACCTCTTGAAAACCATATATATAACCTCTTAACATACTATAAATGTCCAACATGCATATTCCAAGTATAATGAGTTCCATACCATGGCCTACAATCCATATGACTCAAAAACCTATAGGCAACCATGCATGATCAAGCCTACAAGGCACAAACTGAACTACATACCTCATGAAGGCCACATAAAGTCAACCCTTGAGCATAGAACATGCCAATAAAAATTCAAACATCATCATACCAAGATCTATTCAGCCATACAATATCTACCTAGGACACCCATACACACCCTTACAAGGATCACATTGCTCCAAGTACACCAGGCCACCATGCTCTATCTCAGTAACATGTTAGACCACTTTGTCATTACCAATGCCACTTGACATCAATGAAAACAAATATACCATAAATATCCCAATAATCTCCCCCTTTGTCATTTATGGCAACACTCCTTTTCTCTCTCCCCCTTTGCCAAAATGATAAAGTTGACTCTTTTCGACATTAGGCACCATAGAAAACAAGTAAATGAGTTATAATAAACTCATGAAAACATGCTCACCTATAGGAAATATTATAAAAATGGACCATTCAGACCTCAAATAGGCATAACTCCCCCTTGGAATATGTTCTCACTCAGAAATTACTCTTGAACCATCAAGATCCTTAGACATGTCACCAATTTGCAAGGCAACATATCTCCCCCTAGGACCTTGATCCACTTTGAAGGATCCCCTTTAGTATACACAAACCATGCATAGCTATAGGATCTCCAAGAATAGCTACCATCAACTCAAACAACAACATGAGCACCACAATGCTATGCAAGCTCACATACCTTTACATTCAAGGCACCCTACAGACCACCAAAGTCACTTCAATCACACCACCATACCTAAAACATACTTATAATATGCCAACCTAATGAAATGAAACCAAAAATTCCAACCTTATTTTGAAAACTTTCTCAAAAATCTTCATTTTCTTCACTAGGCCAACTTAGACTCCTTATAGCCCTATCTAGCGACTATAGACCTAATAACTCTCTACCTTGATCATTTCAAACCATTAAATTCCATATCTAAATTATAATATCATTCCCCCTTAGACATGCCAATAATGAGCTTCCAACTCATCCTTCTTAGCATACTTCCTTCTTTAGCCTACTAGCTAATTAGGCCTCCTAGTGAGCTAAAACTTGAATAAAATGAATTATAATCACTTCCAAATCACTATAAAGTTTATTCAGATACCCATTTATCCCATTCAACTAATTTTTAAGCTTATAATCTTTAACTCCAAAGTTTGACCACTTTTACAAAACATGCCCAAATCACTAGGTCTTCAAAGTAACATTTGGTCAAAAATCAACCTTCGATCAACATAGACACCTAAGCTAGATACCACACCTGGAGACCACCAAAACTCACTCCCATGCCAAATTTCAAGTCTTCACACCTTCTATCACTAATACTTCCTTTAAGCCACTAAATGCATGCTCTTGAGAAGAGAAGCCAGTGCCCACTCAAAAATGTTCCACCTGGCACATAAGATTCAAAAACATATAAAACCACCTAGAACATGTCTTAAACATATATGCAGAAATTTTTGAGAAAAAAATACTTCATGATACATCTTCATTCTTCAAATTACATTTAAAACCAAGCATTTTGTGTATATAAACTAAAACCTACATCAGACACTTTGACCAAATGGTCAAAAACACATCTGAGAACCTCATTAGCATTTCCAAACTATATTTCCTCCTTTTACATCCCAAAACCAACTCAAATCACTTATTATCAATATTTTATCCACCTTAAAACACTAAATGCGTTGTCTTGGCACTTTCTAGGCGGTCATCATTGCTAAAAATGGTCAACTCAAAATTTTGACCATAAAACACATATCTAAGCATATCAAGACCTCAAATCCCCTGAGAATGAATCATGAAAATCTTCCTCAAGACCTCATACAAGCCACTTATTCCTTCTCCTATAAATAATCATTCAACCAAGGCATCAAAAATTAATCAAAAAGACATTTTAAGACCAAGAGACCTGAACATACCTCTTGGACAAACAATCTTGCTTCTTCACCTATAGGAGTCTCTTATGAAGCATAAATAGAGATATCTAATCCCTCAAGACTAATTTAAAATAGTGTGAATCCTGGAGTGGCCCACATCTTCTCATATTCTTCTTCCTCTTTGGTCAACATAGTCTTATTCTTCTTTGACTTGCCTTTGACTACCTCTTCTATTATTGAAATTTTTTCCTCCTCTTTTATACTTCAATAGGAAAAAAATGAGGATGCCACCATGTATATATCTATATTATCAACTAAAATGACCTTTTCAAGGTTTGTCAATGATTGATCTGTATAGGAAATATCATCATTTATAGTTGTAGAATGATCCATAGTTATCTTAAGGCTATTTTCATCTTCCTTCTTCAAATTCTCATTATTTTTGATCTCTTCATTAAAAACATGAGTAGATAATGTAAATTATTCAATTAAATAAGCACTCTCCACCTTTTAAAACACACAATCTTGATCTACAAACATATCAACTATTACTTTCTTTTCTTCCTTTATCTTGTTTAAGACTTTGTCTTTCCTTTCTTGAAAACTTGGAGCCTAACTAGTATTGACTTGATTAAGAGCCCCCTTTTTCTTAAAAAATTTATAAATATGATCAAATCCCTTACAATTAAAACATGTATTCCTTCTTTGATACTGACAAATTTTGGCTAAGTGACTAGTCTTTTGACAATTGAAACATGTTATATTCATAAGAGTAGACTCACCTTGATTTATATTCTTTGGAAATTGATTAGATAAATGTCCCATCTCTAAACACTTGAATCATTTTATCTCATTCATAGGATTAGGAATATTGATTTTCTTAGCCTTCATCTTGCAATCATTGGCCTTATGACCAAACTCATGACAAATATGATAGTATCCATTAAAGTTTAAATGCTTTATGGCATTAGGCTATCTTACCTTGTTGGAGCTAACACCCTCAGCTTGGGTATTGATTTTTTTAGGTTTGTCTTTCTCCTCTTCAATACTTTTCTCCTTTGCTTGAGATACTACTAATGGCTTCTCAATGAAACCTAGACCTATTCTATCACTTGAATACTTTTGATTCATTAATAGACTATCAAGATCATTTGTGATTTTTTCATATTTGGAAAAAGACTTAGCCTTACTCAAATATTTCTCCAATTAATCATTCAAAAACTTATTTTTTGTAATCAACTTGGAATACTCTTCTTCTTTACCTTTTAGGCTTAAGGATATAGACTCCAATTTTGAATTTAAGAACATAATTTCTCCTTCATGCTTCATGTTATCTTCAGTTATCTTAGCCTCAAAAATACTGAATTGAACTTCATAGTCTTTCAAATTGGCCTTCAAACCTTTACATACATTTCTTTCAATTTTCAAATCTTCAAGAACAATTTTTAGTTCAATCTCATAGTTTGGAATGTATTCCTCATATTATTCTTATGATCCACTCTAATTTCCTTTGATTTGATATGAAAAATCACCTTCATCATCTGATTTGATTTCCATGAAAAGGACTTCATAATTCTCAACTTCACTTTCATTATGATTGTTATCATATTGACTATCATTGCCTACTTTTGAGTCACTATCATCCATCTTTATGTATAGACTCCTTTTGTCCTTATAGAACTTCCTTTTGTTATCAAACTTCTTGAATGATATATTGTTTCTATCAGACCTAAAACCTTCATTACCTTCTATTTGATCCTCATCCTCATCTTTCTTATGCTTGTAAGAACATTTTCTTGCAAAATGACCTACTTCACCATAGTTAAAACACTTAAACGGAAGCTTACCTTTATACTTACCTGATCTAGTCTTCAACTTATTTGAAAACAAAGTAATTAAATCATCATCATATATATCATCTAACATAGAATTTTTTCCTTGAGACCCCTTACTTTGTGTCTTCTTTTCTTTAGGCTTATTCTCTACCTTGAAAGCAACATCCTTATTAGGAGGCTTGTCATCATTTATCCTCATCCCATAAGTAGTGAGAGATCCATAAAACTCATCCATATTCATTAGTGTAAGATCATGACTTTCCTCAATTTTAAATACCTTAGAGTCAAACATGTAAGATAGAGATCTTAAGACATTTTGAACAATAACATCTTCTTTGAGATCTTCTCCAAGACCCCTGATCATATTGACCACATCATCCACTCTATATAATAAGGATGCCATAGAATCCTCCTTCATTTTGAGACTCTAAAACTATCTTCTAAAATTTTGTAATTTTTTCTAGCTTGACTTTGAGTCTCCTTCATAGATTGTTTTCAACTTAGTCCACATCTCCTTAACTATTTGATAGTGAATGAACATTGAGAACTCAGTCTCTAATAGATGACTAGAAATAACATTCATAACCTTTGAATTGATTTAAAATAGTTTATTATTAGAAGAAATAGTAGGAAAAATAGTAGGAATAACATATCCATCAACAACAATCTGCCAAACATCAAATCCTAGAGCCATGATAAACGTCTGCATCCTTGAACTCCAAAAGGCATAGTTAGAACCATTAAACAATGGAGCTTGTTTGGAAGAGAAAGCACCTTGCATTCCTTGAATTGACATTGTACCTTATAATCACCTTTCAAGATATTAAGCCTAAAAAATACCTACTTTGATACTAATTGATAGAGGTACACACCACTAAGAGGGCGGGGTGAATCAGTGTTTAACAATAATGCAATTCAATTCCCAATTCTTTAAGTTACTTAACCAATCACATCAATATGAAAGATAGATAAATCAAAGAACAAACATGAATGAAACCATTACACAAATATTATGTGGGAAACCCTCATGGGGAATAAAACCCACTCTCAAGTCTACAAAATAATGGACTATAGTCCTATTAAGGTGGTCCTACCCCTAAAGATGACAAATGCCAACTTGCCTAAGATGTTGAGCACCAACACAACACCTATCAAATGAATAATTATTGGAATTTTGTTTATTCTCAATATGATATATAAACCCTACAAGAACACTCTTCTCCAATTCTAAAACTCCACACAAGTCACCAATCCCAAGATATCTCTTCAACACAAGCAATAATCCCTTCAAAAATCTTTCACTCATATACAAATATGCACTCATAAATCTAGTAAAAAATTTAAATAGAATCATAAAATTATTTTTAGTCTAATTATATTTTTCTTTTCTCAATCTCATACAAACATTGGTCACCAATACCCCCAACAACCTTCACACAAGGTCTTCAAAATATCAACACTCATTTGTCTTAGCTTAGTCCAAACACACCCAAAGGTCATAAGAACATCTTGTTTATATACCATTATCAATTATGGTCAGACATATATATTTATAAAATTTTAGGAATAATTATTTATTCCTCCCAAGGTCATCCATGATCCTCTGCACAAGCTTTCTATAACATACCATGAGCTCATGCTAAAAACACATCACAAATGAAGTATAACTCCATTTGTAGGACTATTTTGACCAAGAAGAGATTGGTAAAACCATAAAAATAAATTTAAAATATATTAAATAATTCCTCAACACTCTCTAACCATGATAAACACTTGATCTAACCATCTACCTTGCAAACAAACTCAATCATCCAAAATAGGTTCCTTTTACTAGTAAAACCATCATGGTCAATTATAAGTCAACCATTCAATCAACTCCAAATGAATAGGAAAAATACAAATTTTATGAATAGTGAGAATTCATCCATTAAATCAACTCAAAGATCTTATAGCCATCCCTACTCACTGATTAGACCTTCCAATTCCACTTCTCACTCTGATTGATCTTCTCCACTCATGGCATCCTTTCCTTCATATCGACTAGATAAATTTGAGGACATATAAATTTGACATAGAGAAATGAATATTCCTAAAAATATTCATAAATTTTTTATTCAATTCATAATATTCACTACACACCCATTTTTTCACTTGGTTACTTTCATAAATCTCTCACAATATCAAAAACACTGTTAAGAAGCACTTTTCTATGGGACCCACAAATAGTCAAGATTAAATAAAAACATAATAATAAGCCTAGAGGAGTCATATAAAACCTAAAATATTAATCCAATCCATCCAATATCTCTTTGATCACTAAAATCAAAATCTTTCGTATTAGGTCTAAGACTAGGGTTTTTGCACATAAAAACCTGCTTACCTTCTTAGCAATCATTCATAAATAATAGAACCTTAATCTTGAGATAATTCTTGTAAAAAATTCTTAGTAACATTCCTAAACTTCTCCAAAAGGATCATATTCCCATGAAAAGTATACATGAGCTAATGAACATGAGAACTTTCCTCTCAAGATTAAAATGCACCATTCGAGCACCCTCTGAAGAACATGAAGTCATTTCTAACTTTATATCTCATATACTGACCTATAACTTTGTAAATAAAATTTAACACACCTATATAATCATATCTCATGAAAATAAAATATTCACCAACTTTAAAACACCCTTTGGCACTTCACAAGGCCTCACAAGCCCACCTAGGCCAACTAGGCCAATGGCCAAACTATCTTGTAGGACACTATCCACCTCTTTAAAACCATATATATGACATATAAACATAATATACATGTAAAAAATGAATATTTAAAGCATATTGAGCTCGATACCATGTCATACAAGCCATAGGACTCAAAAACCTATAGGCAACCATGTATGATCAAGCCTATAAGGCACAAGCTAACCTGCATACCTCATGAAGGATAAATAAAGTCAACCATTTCACATATAACATGTAAAAAACAATTCAAACATCATCATACCAATCTCCATTCATCCATACAACATCCACTTAGGACGCCCATATACACCCTTGCAAGTATCACATTGCTCCAAGTACACTAGGCCACCATGCTCTATCTCACTGACCTGTTAGACCACTTTGTCATCACCAATTCCACTTGAATTCAATGACAACACATATACCATAAATATCCCAACATATTATTTTATGTAGGTCCTATTTCAATCATTTCACTTTTCACATGTCATGGGTGAGGAGTAACAAATGTATCATTATCAAATTAGAGAAATGATCATGCGTTATAATATATCCATCATTATCATCATATTAAACATTATCATGTTTATGTTGTGTATATATAAAAATTTTAGTAATTTTTTAACCTCATTGTATGCTAGGAGAATGTATGGGTGTTCATCTTAGAAAACTCATAGCAACTTATAGAACTGGATTAGGATCTAATGGACTATGTAACATTTATTGAACTAAAATAAACCTTTTATGTAATGGTTGTTTGAGATAAGTATTTTAAGAATATAAATTACATATCTTTGATATGCTTCCATTTAATGAACTTGTACATGTTTTATAATATTTTATGGTAGAGGTGGTAGAGCAAATGTCTGTAGTTGAATGGGATTCTTGTATGGAATACCTAGAACTATAACCACATAGTTATTATAGATATACTTCACACATTAATTTATAAAAAATGGTATTGTGTTAATCTTATGTATCTATGGACACCCTAATAATATGTCAAAATCCCATACTAGCTTAAACTAAGAACCAAGTAGCAATAGTTGTAGGTCCTACCATATATGGTAACATAATGTCCCAAAGAGGATTTTGTCTCTTTCTATCAAATCCTTTCACTATAGTAATAATAAAAATGAAATTTTTATATGTAAAAAATACTAGTATGTAATTTGATAGTGTATGTGTTTTCACTTGACCTATTATCCACCATAAAAATGTGTAGAAGATGTGAATCAATGAAAGAGTGCAAAAACAAAATCATATTGGTAGAATCATCATTAGTAATCTCATGCTTATCAAATGTAATTTTAGGCATTTTTACTTGTGTATTTAAAAGTATACTAATAGTGTCACCTATAGGATGAGCATCCTCATTTATATAATCATGTGAATTTAGAGGAGGATGTGCTTTATAATTCATATGCACCATAGGATTAATCTTGGTATTTTTTTCCACCTAATTTGGAAAAGGATTGGAAAATATTTTAAGCTTAATATTAGGTTGTGCAACTAAGTCATTTTTAGGTGAATTAACATCATTAATCTCAATAACATTGTCCTCAATTAGATCTTATATTTTATATCTCAACCCAAATCATTTACTTTTAGAGTGTCATGCACATCTATGCAAATCATAGTATGCATTTATATTGAACCCCTTAGGTTGTGACTTAGTCATATCAACCTCATTTGTCAAAGGGTGATATATGATATTTAATTTAAGTATCTTTTGTAAGACCTTATGAGGAGGTTTTAATAAGCCTATAACATTCCTTATTTTGGGAGTCTAAAGAATAATCCTGTGGACACTAGAAAATCACACTAATGGTTTTAGTTATCACAAACCACTTATTTTGACCCCTTTGGCCCTCTTGGCCCCTTTGGGTTAGAATATTTATTAAAACCCCTTTAAAAATACCCATTTACCCCTTTAAACACATTTAGATAAAATTAATTAGTTAATTAAGCTAATTAATCCTATTTACACCTCACCCTAACTAAACCCATGGCTAACTTAGCGACACCTAACCTTAAGACTATTTCCTACCTTGGCATTTAAATCCTTAACCTCCTAAACTACTTCTTTTTACATCCCCATGCTGCATTAAATTAGCTTGGACCACTTTAAATGGTATTAATGGCCAAACTTAAGTGTAAATTATTATTTTTGGGAAGAAAGACCTTTTCCAATTTAACCGATGTCAGTCACCCCTTGACTGATGTTGGTTGACTAAGATTGACATTGGTTACTTAAGGTAACCCCATGACCCTCACTCAGGAGGTTGAAACATTTTGAGTGAGAACCAGAACTCTCATGTGAATCTAAGCTTCCTAGCAAACTAGATAACTAGTTCAGAGATCAAAAAGTGTTTTACCACCTCAAGATTAGGGACTCAAGTGTCATCACTCTATTCATTTTATTCTAGGTTTCCAAGTGGCTCATACTCAACTTCAGGACATATCCATGATAGCAACTCCAATAATAGATAAGTAAATTTCACTTGTTCTAAGTTTAGTTATTTATTATTGGTATTTTATTTCTTGTGCTCACTTCCAATCTTTCCCATACTCTCTTTTGTGTTGGAGTTTTGCAGCTCCGAACACCCCCTTATCCATAAAATTCCCACTAACCATTCCTAGTCTTTTGAGTATCAAATCCCTATGTTTGATACCTTTAAGACCCCATTTTGTCTTCATGACCATAAACCAACCCCAAAAAACCCTTAAAACCCTTATTTAACTAGTCCAACATCTATTTCTACCCAAAAATAGAATCATGACAAACACATAGTGACCAATATAGCTCATCCCCTGACCAACATCAGTTATCCCTTGATTGGAATCAGTTACCCTTAACTGATATCGGTTATACAGTGACTAGCATCAATCTCTATGTAATTCCTTTTAATAAAAATAACAAGCTAAAATCACCCATCAGGACTCACCCAAAATATAGTTTTTTAACTTTTATCATAACATAGTCATAAGCAATTTTTTGAATCAAGTTTTAGGATTTTAGCAATAGTTTTGAACAAGTTAATGTAATTTTGTTAAAATCACTCATTTTATCTTGAAAATAATTTATTTCATTGAGATTTATTACTTTCCATTACTTTATACAAGCATATTTAATCATTTTTAGAACTTAACTGATTAAACAAGTGGATTGACAACCTTCTCGTGAAGTCTTGTACTTCTTGGATCTAGAACTTACTAGGAAATCCACCCTACTATCTTACTAATCAATCCATTTCTAGTCTCATTCTTATTTCAAGTCATTCTTTCCAAGCCAAAGAGGAGTTCTGCACATCATCTAGGTCATGGAGTGTGTAACTAAATCTAGGTTCATCTACACCTTTCCCTTCCTTTAAAGTTTTACTTATCTTTTAAAATCAAAATAAAATAATACAAAAACATAGTGAAACATTCTATCATGCTTGATGGGACCCTAGAGTTTTCTTGGGTTTGTAATTTTTTTAGGACATTCTAGTTGCATTAGTGAAAAACTCATTCATTACACTTCTTTATTTCTAAAATTAAAGCATTCTTTTCTTCATTTATAAAAATTGAAATTCATAAATTTCAATTCTTTATTCTCAAAAGCAAGTATTTATTTTCTTTACTTTCTTAGAAAAGGCAAAATTATTATTTTCCTTTCTTTCTAAAAAGTGAAAAGGCATTCATCCTAGGATAGGACTTATATCCTCATTCTGCATTTAGGTGCATTCTAATTATTTTTGTACTCGTTCAAAGAAATTAAAAATTTCCTTTTGGGTTTAAAATCAACCTTCATTCATTGATTGCTTACATGGTTAAAAAAATAGTTTAAATTAATCATTAAATCAATCTTAGTAACTACTTTTTTCACACACACATACCAAACCACTCATATAATTAATTCATCAAACAATGACATAAGGCCCGACTAGGATTTCATCACCTAGTGGTAAAACTTCACCCTTGGATATCCCACTTAGACTTCACTACCAAGGGGAGAAAACAAAACTGAGTATATTGGCTGATTATAAACTCTCATAATTTGGTATATCTTGGCTAAGCACCCAACACCTTTATCATTATGATGTGTGAAGTGAGGGGGTAGGCCCCAATATCAAGCCATTTACCAATTCTAGTACATATATCTTGAGATCCTAAACAAACCTAAAACCATACATAGACTTCTTATTCTAGTACCAATTTTATAAACCAAGTGGAGTCTCATAAACTTATAAATTGAGGCATAAGCCTAAAAGTGAGATATAAATAATTTTAGGATCTAACACACTCTTAGTGTGTGTGTGTGTGATTTCCTTAAATATTTTATTATTTTCTTTCTTTTGGAGAGTGTGAGTCTATTTCCACCAAACTTCCAAAAGCTTCTACCATTCATTGTATGGTATTGACAAGGCAACAAGCTAGAGACTAAGAAAACCAAAACCAAACTCCCCACCAACCATCTTCCTCTTTCTCATCCATGAAACAAACTCTGGATGCAAAAATTTATCCCTACCATTTCAGGAGTTTTGATATGCCTCAGTATTTTCTTGAGGAGATATGGACTTTACCAACCTCCTTGATAATAACCCCATGGCCCTCCAGCACTATTTTGTCATAATTGCTAACTGAATCCCTCCTTCAGTTCCTTCTATTGAAATACCCTATGGCATGCCCACTTACCTTATGGGTGAGACTAGGGTTCATTTTAGTGGGCTATATAAAAAAACATGTGGAGGTCCCAAGGTGATTTAGATTCATAATAGTGTAAAATCAGTTTAGAAGGTGTATCATTACACAGGTGAATCATGTAATGACATTCAAAGAATTGCATAAGGCCTATTAGGGTTGTCTAAATATTATGTAAATATAGATTAACACCTAAGAAATGTATATATGAAGGTGATTGATGGTAGCCTATAGGTGTCTGATGATAGACTATTGGTGTATGACTGAAGTCTATTATATTCTGACAGTAGCATGCATGTGGATGATGATAACCTATAGGCACTTGACTATAGCCTACTAGTATTTGACTATAGATAATTAGTGCCTACTTGTAGACTATCAAAATCTACTTATAGATTATTTATTCCCACCCATATAATGTTAGCACCTGACCATAGACTATCAATATCCACCCATAGACTATGGGTGGATGCTGATAGTATACAAGTGAGCACTAATAATCTATGGGTAGTCACTGACAGTTTATAGGTGGGTATTAGTAGTCTATGGGTGGGCACTATTATCCTACTATCATCTACCCATAGGTATCTTACCATTGTCTACTTATATCCTACTATCATTTTCCCACAGGTTGCCATCAGATGTCAAGAATCTACAGTTAGGCACATGTAGGCTACCATCAAGCACCCACACTTGCAGGATGTCATCGAACACCCATAGGTTATTATTGAATGCCCTTATGTTTAATTATCATGATGGAACTTAAAGATAAATAATGGAATTACAATTAAAAAATACTAAAAAATTATATTATAAAAAAATAATTACATACCTTACTAAGAATTGTTGATTCTTGAATCCCTCTTGGGACCTGAAATACAAACCACTAAAAAAATTCCTGAAGTTGCTTGATGGTATGTGGTGAATTCCTTCAGATTGTATTTGAGGTGCTATCAACTCACATTTATATGAGGAAATTTATATTCAAATGTAGGTGAACTTGTCCTCAAAATTACCTTTAAACCCCAAAATTGAGGAGATCCCACCTTGTCAACCACTCCACAAAAATCACCAAATATTGACTTTAAAAAATGGAATATTTGTAGATTAACTAAGATTCACCACTAAAAAAATCCCTTGGTGAGACTTCAGTTTCCACCATCTCTAACACCCAATTCATGGTAACCTAAGCTTCCTCTTCCACAAATAACCCTTCAACCACCATTTCCAAAAACCAAGCTTCCCTTCCACTAACCAATTCCCAATCACCCTCTACTTCCACTAACCCATCAAATGTAAGGATAACTCAGCCCATGGTAACCCAAGCACCACTTACCACTAGGATGCCTTCCAGTATTATTGCTTCCTTACCTCTTACTACTCAAAACCCAACATTCTCTACCCCTTTCAAAAAATTAGTGGTTTTCATACCATCTACTCTCCCACCCATAAGTACCAAGGTGACTACACATCTTCAACCAACCAACCCAACCATGCCCATTACCCAAAAAATGCCTACTGCACCTAACCCAAGCTATATCCCAAACCTACAAGGATACATGCCTCCACCATCTTCCCAACCCTTCATGTCCAACTACCAATATGTGGCCTCTACCCAACCTTCTACCAATTACCAATATATTACACCCTCACAACCCCAATAACACATACCCTATAGTTATGGGGGTGCACCACAAATTTACCTCATTAAAATGTTGATGGAGAAGATGACCACTATAGATACATCTATTTTGGAGCCCATAATCTATTATCCTATGATCATATTTATAATGATCCCATTTTTGTACCAATCTATCCTTACCCCACACAATGGGAACTTCCCAAATTTGCCAAATTCCAAATCAACTAAGATCCCCAATAGTACCTAAGAGAATTTAGGCATGCATGCTATCTAATTTCCTATGATAATACTTTTCTACTATGAACCTTCCCTATGTCCTTAGCAGGACCCACAATAGACTAGTATAGTGTCATCACTAGGCACTCCTTATTTTCTTTCACTCAACTATCTCAAACCTTCTTAGACCACTTTTTTATCAATATTTCCAAGAAAGTATCTATAACTAACTTATATTCCATTCAATAATTTGAGGATGAATTTATTGTTTATTTCATTGCTCATTGGAGAGGGTTCAGCATCCAACTTTCCTTCTCCTTACCCCAACCCGAGTTAATTGAAATTTTATCTTGGGCATATTCTAAACACATCTTATCCACCCTATAGGTTCAAACCTTCTAAACCTTTGATGAGGCGTTTACCATGGCTAGAAATTTGGAAATTCAAACAATTGATGAGGGTAAAATTAAGTTGAGGAAGAAGAATACTAGTTATAAATATACTAAATCCTCCTCTAAACCCTCAAACCATGCCAAATCTAAAGGAACATCCAATGCCATTGTACTTAAAATGGCTCCTCCTCTATTAGTCAACCAATCTAGCCCATTCACTTCTTCTAACCAAAATTTTAAATCCTAAAAATGCTTTGTGTAAAAGTAATACACTCTACTAGGGGATCCTACACTTTGGTTTTGGATGAACTGTTGAAGTAATCCATAATCTAGCTACCTCTAATCAAACCACCTCAACAATTTGATTCCTCCCATCCTATACCAAGTTGTTATGAGGAAAATGAGATATGTAACTTCCACTATGCCATTGGGCATAATGTTGATAGATGCAAAACATTTAAAAACACAGTACAAGACTTGATTAACAAGGGTGAGATCATAATGGATAACCCAAATGCACCACCCAATCAAGTGATTGACATTATGATAACCATTCCCAAACGACCCACCTACCCCAAACAATGAGCATACAAATGTAGAAACATCCCATAAACATGAGGTTCATATGGTTAATGTTATTTTTAATGAACTTATAGTTGATGAACCCATAACCCAAACCACCATCCCTTCTTAGCTTATTTTCATAGTGGAATCACCCATCTCTCCTTTAGAAATCATAATGAAGGAGGAAACCATCACTCCCATGCCATTTTATTCCATATTAGAACTATCTACCCTTCCTTTAGAAAACATAACTAAAGAAGAGATTACCTCACCTACTCCTTCCATGGTAGAATCACCCAGAAAGTCCTTAGAACCATTGACAAAGGAAAAGGAAAACATGACCATCCCACTTTCATAACCACTTGATCCATCCTTGAAAACCACCATTGAGGAAGCTAAGCCTATCTATAAACCATTTTCAAGGTTGGTCCAAAATCTATAATTTTTATCTCAACCAAATGTTGATCGGGACATGTTTTGACACCACATTGGAATTCCATACCCAATTAATAAGGAGTCACCAACCACACCATTATCTACCCAACCTTCAAACTCCACCAATGAAACCACCACTACCTCAACCAAACCAATAGAAACATCCACATCCCAAAACCAACCAACCCAACTCCTTCAAAAATAACCAAAGAAAACCCTACTACCCCATTAAATCCTATCAAAAATCTAGGGGCCCTTCCAACTCAAAATATTTCCCATCCTCTATTGAAATTAAAGTTAACACCACCAAACCCACCTAAAAATCCACAAACCAAACCAACAAGAAGGATTAAACCTTATAAGATTTAGAAACCCAAAACTATCTTACCTCCCATTTAAACTTTACCCTCTATTATAGGGCCACATCTCTCATCCATTTTAGGACCTAACCCTTCCACCTTGTTGAAAATACCAAGCCTTCCAATAAATAAACCATAAGTCCAACCTCCACTTCTAGATATACCTCCATTTTTTCTTACCAAACCTTCAACCTCAAAACGTTCAACCTCAAAACCATCTACCAAAATCATTACTCTAACCAAAGATTTATTCACTAAGCCTGCCCTTAAAAATTTATCCACCCCAATAGTCAAAACCAAAACTTCCACTTCCTTTTTGTTATTACTAGAATCATATTCTACCACCTTGCAAAGGTTGTTATAAACTTCCTACATGGTCTTACCTCCCATCAAGCCATTTGATCCTCTTAGTCAAAAATTAGCTTGGTTCACTGATAATTTAATTTTCACATACCATAGGACACTTGGATATGACATAGAGAATTATAAATCCCTCTAAGACATAATCCAAAAACTATGTGATGTAGATGATTCACTAATAGAGGAAATTCCCATTATCCCACCTCTAAGCTAAAAACCCAAAACTACCACCCCATGTAAACCTATACCCAAACTCTCATCTAAGAGTATAAAGGAACTGAAGCATCCTACTAGCCCAAATACTTTCCAAATTGATGCTATCCATGTGGTCACTTGATCATAAACCCAAAAATATAAAGGAAAAGCTAAGGTATCCATCCCATGGACATACCCTTATTCCATGGAAGCACCCCAATCACCTTCATCAAATCCCAAGATTTATATCTTGGGTATAACCCAATCTAACCCATATATACTAATACATAGGTTAGTTCTTAAATAGATTCACCAAACCCTAGTGAAGATGATTTTGTATGAGCTGATCCAAACCTCTCCCCAATACTATCAAGCTATGATGAAATCCTTTCAATCAATCAAGGTTAAACATGAAGATCCTCAACTACTAGAAACTTTAGTTAGAGCCCTTCATCTATTAGCCCTCATCACATTCCAAGATTTCAAGATACTTGTTATCCATATAGATGACCCATATCCTCCCCTCTTTATCATTTCTCATATCAACCAAACCCATATCAAGAGGTTTATGATTGATGGGGGAGATAACATCAATATCATTTCCTCCCATGCATATGATCAACTTAATCTCCTAGATAAATTCATGTTTAAAACCATGGTCATACTCCAATATTTTAATGATACAGTGGAAACTACCTTGGGGATGGTTGTCCTTCATATACATTTGGGCCTTCACACTCTTCTTGAGCTCTTCTACATTATATGATGAGAGTTTAAATACAACATATTACTTAGATTCCCTTGGATCCATACCATGGGTTGTGTGCCATCAAATTTTCATAATTACCTCAAGTTTGAACATGAAATTCAAGTTCATGTGATTCTAACTGACCCTAGTCCTTTTAAGTCATGTAATATGACTTACTCCCCCAATGATGTTCTCATCCCGTTAAAGGATGAATCTCTTTCATCCATCAACCAAGATTCTACAAGTCCATCCATACCTTCCTCCAAAATCCCTATGAAATACCCCTTAGAATCCACATTCCACCATCTCTCACTTGGGGAGTATCACTTATTGACTGTATATGCCCTTCCGATCCCCCAAGAGTATGAAAATCTTGACTAGCATCATAACTATCATTCCAACATTATAACCATCATTCCTTTTTGTCCTCCCAACTTAAAAACCAATTTTACCTATGGGGGACTTGATCAACTACTTTTTACTTCCAATGCATCCTCCTATGTTAAACCATTCACCTCTAATTTCTCTTTCTTAGATAAACTAGAGTTTGCCCAAACATACTTTCATCAATGTGCTTGGAAAGGATTCAATTTAGGCCGTTATGAACATGGGCCACATTAATCTCTCTAATTTAAAACTTATAAGCCTCATGAATGCCATGGTATTAGATTTATCCCACCAAAAGAGCCAACCAATCCACCTTCCATTGCAATCATTGAGGAATAAATCTCATCCTCACCAACCCCTTCTTCAAAATATGATGATCTTGATTCCATCCCCCCTAAATTTTTTTTGATTAATATGATTATTTTTGGACCCCTAGCCTATAAAACAAATGGGAAAACTATAACTATTCCTCTAACTCACCCTGAGCTGGTTGAAGATGATTCTCCTACCATTAATACTATATAGTGTCAGGATAATGAATCCCTTCTCACCTATCTTGGTGATAAATATTCTTCCATTCAAAAATCCCTTCCTCTTGAGATAAAGACCATGTTTAATGAAGCTATAGTTGACATCAAATTGGGCACTTAGGATAACCCATACATAATCAAAATTGACCAATCCTTATATTCCTCAGAGCATCAAGATTTTTCTTATTTTTTGCATGACTATAACATAATTTTTTTTTGGTATTACTTTGATATGACAAGAATCAACCCTTATATAGTCATTCATAACATCATCACCATCCTCTATGCTAAGGTTTTAAGTTTAAAGCTTCAAAGGATGCACCCTCACATTTCCCTTCTTGTTAAAGAGGAGTTTCAATGTCTCTTATCTGTCAACTTAATCCAACCCATTGACTATCCCCAATGGGTCTCAAATATTTTTCTTGTCAGAAAAGCAATAGGGGGACTTTGTATTTACATGAATTTTCATGATCTTAACCATTCTTGTCCAAAATATGACTTTCCTTTATTGACTATTGACCAACTTATTGATCTAACTATCAATCATGAGATGTTATCTCTTATGGATAGATTCTCATGCTATAATCAAATCTTGATCACCCTAGAAGATCAACATAAAACTATCTTTATCACCCCATAAGGAACTTTCTACTATAGGATCATGCCTTTTGGTCTAAAAAACATTGATGCAACTTATCAACATGCCATGATCTACATCTTTCATGACCTCATCCATAAAACTATGGAGGAATATGTAGATGGCCTCCTTGGTAAGTATAAAGCTCGTAAGGATCATCTGGAAATCTGTAAGGTTATGTTTGAATGCCTTATCCACCTTCATGTTCACCTCAACCCAAAGAAGTTTATATTTAGGATCTTTCTAGGTAAACTTCTTGGCTTTATTATTTCTCTTCATGGAATATAAGTTGATCCTACTAAAGTTAAGGAAATACTCAACATGCCTCCTCCAACTAACCTCAATCAACTCTGTAGTTTGTAAGGGAAGCTTCAATCCATTCATCATTTCATCTCTCAATTATCTGATAGATGTCAGCCCTTTCATCACCTCGTTAAGAAGGATATCTCCTTTAAGTGGAATAAAGACTATCAAAAGGCCTTTAAATCACTCAAATAATACCTTCTTTCCACACCTATTCTTGTCCCTCCAAAAGAGGACCAATCCTTCTACCTCTACATTTTTACCATAGACCATTCCTTAGGTGGCATGCTTGCACATTGTGATAATCAACATAAAGAGTAGGAAATATACTATACAAGTCAAATTCTTATAGAGTATGAGACTAATTATACCCATACCAATAAATTATGCCTCACCTTGGTATTTATGGCTTCCAAAATCCATCACTACCTCCTTAACCATAAAACCTTTGTCACCACCAACATCAACCCACTCAAGTACATGCATTCTAAGCCATATCAAAATCAGCGTATGGCTCCAAATAGATTTATATTTAGGAGTTAAATCGGTCAATATTTTTAGTGACTCCCAACTTTTGGTCAACCAAATAAATGGATTTTACTAATGTAAAAATGATGTTCTATATAAATATAAACAACTGGTATATGTACTATTAATGTCATTTGACCATTACCTTATTTAAGCCACTCTACATCCAATAAATGATTTTGATGATATCATGGCTTCTATTGCTTCATAAATCCCATTTGCACCTTTTGATTCCAAACTCTTTGTCACTATCCATCTCCATATCCAACCATATTACACCAAATCAAACCTCCCTTTCATATGCAATGTGGAGGAAACCCAAACTAATATTTGGTATAAGCAAATATTTTACTACCTTACCTTAGCCATTATCCCTTATAATCTCTCTATAAATGGTAGACAAGATTTTACATAGAGTAATTTTCATTATACTATACTTGGGGGAATTATTTACAAGTGAGGCTTTGACGGTCTTCTTTTTAGATGCCTATATAGTCATGAAATCTCTCACATAATAAAATAAATAGATGATGGGATTTTTGGAGGAAACTTTAGTGGTTTAGTTGTCACTAAACACATCCTTCACCTTAGATACTATTGGGCTACCCTTAACCAAGACTATTATGATTATGTCAAGAAGTGTATCAAGTGTTAATAACACACTAACTTACATCATGTTCTTAATCATGGCCTTTAGGTTTCTAAGTATTTTTGGCCTTTCTCTTAGTGGGGATTATATCTCATTGGTTAAATCAACCCTCATTCTTCATAAAGACATCATTATATCATCATCGTGACAAAATATTTCACCAAATGGATAGAGGATATTCCCCTCATCTCAACTAAAGCTAATAAAAGTATTGACTTCATTAACCATCATATCATTTGTTGCATTAGTGTTCCATTTAAAATCATCACCGACAATGGTAAATCATTAAAAATAAGAAAGTAAGTAATCTTTGAGACACATTTAGCATTAAGTTAAGCTTCTCATCTCTATATCATCCACAAGCTAATATACAAGATGAAGCTTCTAACAAAACACTTAATAAAATGCTAACTAAAATGGTCAATGAATTAGGTAAGGATTGGCACTTACACATTCTCTTCACCCTATGGGCATATTTAAACAACATTCAAACCCCTACGGGTTCCACCCCTTTGTCACTTGTCTTTAGAGCATAGGTTGTCTTGCCTCTCAAAGTCCAAATTCCCTCCCTTTGTATATTCTTAAAATATATCATTTTGAAGGCAAATTATCATCAATAATATCTAGCCCAACTTGAGCTACTTGACTAACATCATTTAGCCATGGTTAACCATCTTCATGTCTATCAAGAATGAATCAAGCACACTTATAACAAGCACCTAAGAGAGTGATAATTAAATATCAAAAACCTCATCTTAAATGAAAATCAACATGTAAAGAATCAATTAAGGAAAGTTTTATTTTAATTGGCTAGTGTCATTTATCATAATACATAAGTATGGGTTGAGAGCTTACCATTTATCATCTCTTGAATGGAAACCAAAACTTGAGCCCCTCAATGCTTCACATTTGCATCCATTCTTTTGTTAAAATAAGTTTTACATCATCTTATGTCTAACTTAAGTTCATTCCTTATTTCATGAAATCATCACCTTTATCCCCTTAATTTTAGGATAACTAATTAAAGCATAGAATCATGTGATTATCCATCACAATTTTTAGCCTAAATCCTAAATATGGGTACCACAACTCTACCCATGGCATGATTCTCATGGATATTTTTCATCCCTTATCAGATGGATTCCCATGGTCATTATCTCTTAAAGCATCATCTCACCCACCATTCAACATTATTGTGATATATTTTTGCCTTTATAAAGGTAAACCTTAAGACTATATAAGCAATTTTATGTCTAAAAAAATAACATATCTTATGGGTCATATTTAGCATTTCAGAATACTCCCTTGAAGGACAACTGCCAAAAAAACTTAGAATTTTTTAAAATAAAATAGACTACTCCCTTGAAGGACAACTATCTAAATCAAACAAATCAAAAGCTTAAACTACTCCCTTAAAGGATGGATAAGTCAAACATTTTTCAAAGCAAGCAATCACATGGAATCTTCTCATATTGATTAGATTCCCCAACCTCTCAAAAACAACATCAAAAATCAAAAACTTATATATGAAATTCGGAATCAAATTTCATAAAAATAAACAATATACTTCTTGCATCGATCAATATACACCAAATAAGACATAGACTTGTTTATAATGGATCTTCGATCACATAAAGAAGGGGAAAGCTATCCCCCCAATAAGGTTCTACTATCACTCATCTCCCTTTTTTATCTTCCAAAAAATAAGGGATTTTGAGATTTACTTGACATTACATGATCAAGACACTTCTTAACAAACCACAAAATGCTAATGCGAAGCATACGAGGGGCTTATGTTCATAAGCCAATCCATCTTACTCTTTTGGTCCTTCCCAATGAAAGAGCACCACATTTCCTTCTTCCTTATCATACCTAGTTGTTGATATATTTGTTAAGGCATTTGTTTTTTAATTATTTAACATTATTCTCTCATTTCTTTCCTCTTATTACATATGGAATTTTTACATAAATTAATCTATATAATTAAGGTGGTTTTAAACATTTTTAAATCATCTCTCATTTTTGGCATCATCATGTTAAATACATTTAAAACATTATGTGTTTATTATATGATTATTGCATTATATTAACCATCCACATCATTCATTTAGGTTTTTTTATTATGAGAAGATTATATTCATCGTAGTCATTATAATTAGCATAATTAAATCATATCCCTCATCTCATAAAAAAATCCTAAGTCGACTAAATTATTCATCACATAACATCATCATACATTATGAAATTAACATCTCATATTAATTTTCTAACATCATGTCTATATAAGCAATCTTACTTATCATCATGCCTAAATCAAATTAATTATATCACATAAAATTCATAACAAACTTTTTATCATGAATGAATCAAGCAATATTTAATCATTTAAATAGTAGTGGTATCTATAAAAATATCTCCAAATCACCTTTAACTAAAGTTACCATTATTGTAACTAAAGATATCAAAAATGCATCTTTAACTGATAAAGAGAAGCAATGGCTTACACTGCATGCATCAATTACCCCTAGGATTTATGGAGCTCCTAAAAAACACAAAGATGGGATTCCTTTCAGGTCTATTATTAATACCAAAAATTATCCTACCTACCCTCTTGAAAAATTCTTAGCTGGTAAGTTGAAATATTTGGTTGGTAATTCCTCATCTTTTATTAAAAATTATGAGCATTTTGTGATAAAAATTAGGGAAAGAAGGGCTAATGATCAAGACATTATGGTTAGTTTTGATGTGGTTTCTTTATTTACCAAGACTCCTCTCAATGAGACTATGAGTATCATACGTGTTATTATAGATTCCCAAATAGTTGATTTAGAGTAATTATGTCTATTATCAAATTTCTTCACCTTTAGAGGGGATTTCTATGATCAAATATAACGGGTGGCAATGGGTCCACCATTATCTCCCGTTGTTGAGAATTTGTTTGTGAAACATTTTGAAAATAGAGATCTTGATTCGTACCCTTTAAAACCTGATTGGTGAGATAGGTATGTGGATGACACTAATCTGAAATGGTCTCATGGAGATAAGGAATTGGATAAATTTATTAAATATCTAAATGATAGGTCTTACCAAATATAATTAACAATGGAAAAAGAAGATAATAATTGCTTACCTTTCCTTGATTTCCTTATCACAAATAAACCAAAAGGGGTGTTATCTCATGAAGTTTATATAAAAAAAAATACTCACACCATCACCCTTGCCAAAAAAATGTTGTCCTTTATTTTTTAGCTACAAGAACTAAAAAATATTTGATGAAGAACACATTGAATCTAAAAAATCTCACCTTACCAAGCCTGTAATAGATAATGGTTGTAAAACGTGGGAGATTAATAAAGATTTTCATAATACTAGACCTTATACTCAAAGAAATTTGGAGTTAGACATTCCGAGGATCACTATTCCTTATATGAAATAAATTTAAGACAAAATGGCTATAATTGTAAAGAGAGTTAGAATACAAACTGCTTTCAAACCTCTCAATACCCTTCGCTCTTCTTTAGATTTTGCCAAAATATCCTATTGATCTTATTTCTCATAAAGGTGTTTATATTATCCCATGCTCTTGTGGGATTTTGTATGTGGGGGAAAATGGTAGATCACTAAAAACTAAAATAAAAGAGCATTCATGTGATATTCAAAACTCTAAGTTTGATAGTTCAGATTTGGTAGAACACTCTTTGACCATGAAACACCATATTTGCATGAATCAAGAAAAAAAATTGTGAATAAAGATGACTATTGGAAAATAAAAGTAAGGGAAACAATTGAGATTGAGAAAAGGCCTATTAATCTAAATAGAGACAATAGTTTGGGCATTGGGGATTCTTGGTGGCCTAGTATTAATCAATTAAAAAAGGTATGATTCTATTTTTTTGTCTTTTTGCATTTTTGGGAGGCTGACCTTTCCTTTTTTGAGGTTTTCATGATTCATTTTTATTTATTTATGGAGGTTCTTTGATGGTATATTGACATCATTTCACATTAATTTGATTCAATTTTTGGTTTCTTTCACTCTAAGGATGGACACGTATATTATTGGCTAAAATGTTGGTTTTAAAATATCCATACATTATGATTCTAGAAATATTATTTTCTAAACTACAACATCATGGAAATTTAAATAATTTAACATTTAATCATTTCTCTAAACTAGATAAGTGAATCAACCCATTATGTTTTCAAAATCATATATGCATCTAAGTATGGGGTCATATGGATTAATTAGCTCAATATCCACATCTAAAATGTCAAAACATGCATACACCTACTAACAGGAAAATGCCAAACCATAATCCTTTAATATGTTATAAACATCATAAATACTATAACCATGAATCATCACATAAATAATAAATTGAATCATAAATCAACCCTAACATCACACATCCATAACATCATAACTCAAACCAGATATTGTATATATATATATATATATATATATATATATATATATATATATATATATATATATATATATATATATATAATGCCATCTCTCTCAATATGGTATATAAATCTCGCTACATCGGCTCACAGGCTAAATTCAAAATCATAATACTACAAAAGATAATAGTCTATGGTGCAGGGGCAGTACTATCCCTTGGATCTTATCCATCTCTCTACCCTATCTGTGCCCCTATAAATGTTGTGCCACCACTAGGTGTAGGACAACTAGGACCCCTAGATGTAACTCACTCTGCTAGGTACTCTATGTACTTTGGCACATCTAAAAGCCTATTAATAATATGTCTCTCATAATATCTTAGATCCTCTATAATCACAACATATATCATCACTAGGATAGTCTGAGGTGGTCCCATAACTACTCCACTCTATGCTCATCCTATTGCCTATCTCAAAACATCCCACTCAGCTGATACCAAGGTCAACTATGCCTATAAGCCATTTCTCTCTTGAGTGATACTAACTAGTTGACCTTGTAAAGAGTCTCTCTCTTGGGTGACAATGGCTAGATGTTCTTAGAGACTATCTCTCTCATAAGTCCTCATCGTTAATTATCCCTATGCCATGTCTCACTCCTATGTCATGGAAATCAAAGATGTGTGTAGGGTTATCAATACCTCTCTCATAGTATCCCTCTCTATGATAACCATTTATACATTAGTAGCATCCTCCTCTATCGATACCTCCTCATCCTCCTCCATCTATACATCCTTAGCTTGTTGTTTTCCATCATCCCCTCCAACATCTAGATCTTATCTTCCATCTTTCCCAACCATTGTAAGGTATTGTCCCTACCACCAAGTAATATAATCAAGAGTCACCCCAACATTTTAAATTATTAAAGGAGATGGTAAATCTTCATATAGTGGATTCTCTTTTATTGGTTATGGTAGAGGCAATGGTGCCTCTACATTCTCATGTCTATATCTTGAGAATACTCTCAGGACACCCTATACCAAGCCATAATGTTGCTTCACATAGGCAAATGGGATCATATCTATCTCATGCTCCCTCCTCCCATATATACATCTGATACTCTACAAAGAAAAGGTATGTGCACTCATCCCCCTCCATGATAGCAAACCTATGTATAGTCTCCAAATAACCTCACCATCAACCAATTCATATAATTGTTTCCTAAACCATGTCAAATCCTAAACCTCCCCACCTACCTATGATAACTCCATATCTGATCTCCACCTCATAAACCCAACTCTTAATTAGTCCTGGTTTTATGTCATATATAGTAATCTAATGGGTTGTAAGATAACAATGTGTTCATACACCCAATAGTGGAGTAGGAAGCATAATCTCATCCCATATCATCTATATACTCAATAACCCCATAGCTCCTAATAAACTTGAACCAACAATGTTGGTTCCCATGAAAATAATATATGATCCTTAAGCATCTCCACTAGAATCAAGCAATGCATAATAGATTATTGCTATCATTAGCATAGTAATTAGTCCCCTCAATATCCATATGATAAAGATCCTTGAATTAAAATACCCCACCATGCTACTAGGCCTCTACTACATGTTATCTATACAACAAATCCATTTGTGCATCTTACTTCTCACTACGAATTGACTCCACTACTTGACCTTGTATGGGTAGCCTCAAAATCCTATAAACATCCTCCAATAGAATGGTAAGCTCTCTTATCATCAACTTGAATGTGTTGGTATCCAAGTCCCATATTTTTATGAGGATTACCAACATATCCATGTCTCAAGGCATGTGTTGATAGTACCGTATGCCACCTAGACCCACCATCATCATATGGGCCCACTCAACCCCAATCATATCTCTACATATCTCCTTAAGAAGTGGTAACACCTGATATTACATCATTAATAGCACCCTTACCTATAAGGTTAAATATATGACTTAGTTTAACATGTACCTTAAAAACCCAACACACATTTTACCTATACTACTGTAGTCACTACACCTAGACACTCATCTACATTCATTATTTCCCACACTTGCCTACACCACCAATCCTATTTGACTACCCCTAGATTCCTTTGACTTACCAAAAACCTTAGCTAATCTAACCTATAACTCTTCCTAGTTATCTAACCTAAGCCTTTTACCCTTTTTAGTTAAGCTTACCCACCTATTTATCCAACTAGACCCACTATTCATTATCCTTAAAGTATATATAAACACCTTTTACCATATTTTAAACATTTTTTCCCCACACCCTTTAAGCCCAATACTGGTGTCAGTTGACCCTTGATCAACATCAATTCTTTCTTGAGCTGATTTTAGTTGACTCTTAACTGATATCAGCCTCCTTGAGCTGATATCGATTGACTCTCGACTGACACTAGCTCCTTATCAACCAATGTCGATTGACATTGATTGAAATCAATCACTATGTGTTAGGGCTAAGGCACAAAACCCTAATTTATTCCCCTATAGCTTAACTAAACCCAACAACTGAACCTCACCCTACCCTCTACCCTCTATACTAATTAATTTCAAAATAAAACATTTAATCCCCATATCTTATAACATTAATCTACCCATATAATGCCAAAACTATAAAACTAAAGAAAAAACATAAGAACATAAGAATTCCTACCTCATCTCATGACTACCACCATGGTGGTACCCACTACCCATCCATCACTTTCCCTCTACCCTATGTTTATCTTCTAGTTCATTACATATTTGATTCCATCTATCCAACCCTACTACCTAGTCCACTTGGCACCCTCTCTAACACTACTTCACAATACACTCACCTCTCATAATAACCCTAACAATCACTTCTCACTTTCACTCGATCAAGATAAACGTTTCTCCACTCCACATCCGTCTTGCTAAAGATAAAAGGTAGCATGATAACAAAACAAAATTCAAATTGACCTTTTTGGTCTTTGAACCCCTTCTAGGGTTCAGTCGATGATCGATGCTGATCACCCCTAGGGTTAAGATAAGTGACATCAATTGATCCCACCTCCTCCCCACTAACATCGGTTATGAAAATTAGGGTTTACCCCTAACTCCTCCCACAAATTTGACCCCATTTTAACCTATAAAGAGGATACTTTATAACTTATCCTATACCCACTTCCTCTCAACTTAGTCACTCTAGCCAACTGTTCACATATTCTATGCAATAACCTTACCTTCATCACTTTAACCACTTGGACTACCTTCCCATGATTCATAATGTTATGCATGTGCATAAATTTTGTGCCTAATCCTCTAGGTGCATCAAAACATGCCCACATATGGTCCTAACCCTTGTAACCCATTTTTGCTTCTCAAGATCACACCCTACTTTTGGATCCCTACAAACATGGATACCTTCACATAGAGACATGCATTTATAAGTGTACTCATATCAGTTATTCTTAATGTTGTGGCTTGGTTCACTTATCACTTTTCTTCCTACATGCCACATTATTTTCCAATTCATTCAACCATGGTAGCCTCATTTAGGCATAATGTATAACATTACACTTCATTATATTTTGTGTGCCATTTTTTCATCCATGCCTAGCTACCTAAACCACTTTACTACACACTTACACACTTGTCAAACCTGACCCTAACTTCCTTTTCATCTCATCACTTTTTTTTTTAGGGGGAACACCTCCTCCCATACTTGGGGCTTCCAACCTTCTACTACACCATTTTTTTTTATTTTTCCTCTTTTTGATGTAACCTACGCAATAAAAAGGGGTAAAATGTAGACATGATAAAACTACACCAATAATTTTAGTTGTTATAAACCACTTATTTTGACCCCCCTTGGATCCCTTGGCCCTTTGGGTTAAAATAGTTCTTAAAACCCCTTTAAAACACCCATTTACCCATTTAAACAAATTTAGATAAAATTAGTTAGTTAATTAAGCTAATTAATCCTATTTACACCTCACCCTAGCTAAACCTAGGGATAATTTAGTAACACCTATCCTTAAGACTATTTCCTACCTTGGCATTTAAATCCATAACCTCCTATACCACTTCTTCCTACATGCCCATGATACCTTAAATTAGTTTAGACCACTTCTAATGGTCTTAATTACCAAACTTAAATGTAAATATTTATTTTGGAGAAGAAAGGTTTTTTCCACCTTGACTGACATTAGTCACCCCTTGACTAACACTGATTGACTAAAATTGATGTCAATTAATTAAGGTAACCTTGGTACCCTTGCTCAAGAGGATAAAATATTTTGAGTGACAACCAAAACTCTCATGTGAA
This sequence comes from Torreya grandis, assembly GCA_037957365.1. Taxonomy (NCBI): domain Eukaryota; kingdom Viridiplantae; phylum Streptophyta; class Pinopsida; order Cupressales; family Taxaceae; genus Torreya; species Torreya grandis. The sequence continues at coordinate 2,061,177 of JARHVA010003137.1, read as the reverse complement.
TCTAAGCTTCCTAGTACATTAGAGAACCAATTAAAAGATGCAAAGTGCTTTACCACCTCAAGATTAGGGACTCAAGTTCCATCACTCTATCCATTTTGTTTCAAAATTTCAAGTGTCTCACACTCGACTTCAATACATTTACATACCATCAAATCCAACAATATATAAGTATCCTACACTTGTTCTAAGTTTAATTATTTAGTCTTGGTAGTCTATTACTTGCACTCACTTCCAATCTTTCCCATAATCTCTTTTGTGTGGGAGTTTTACAACTCCAAACACCCCCTTATCCATAAAATTCCCATTGACCATTCTTAGTAATTTGAGTATCAAATCCATGTTTTTTATATCTTTAAGACCCCATTTTATGTTCATGACCATCAGCCAACCCCAAACAACCCATAAAACCCTTTTGCAACTAGTGCAAAGTCTATTTCTACCCAAAACTAGAACCATGACAAATACATAGTGACCAACATCGATCATCCCCTGACTGGCATCGATCATACCTTAATTGACATCAGTTACCCTTAACCAGTATCAATTACATAGTGACCAACATCAATCTCCATATAATCCCTTTTCCCAAAAACAACAAGCTAAAATCACCCATCAACCCTTACCCAAAATCTAGTCTTGAAATGTGTTATTAACCTTTTCATTTATCATTTTAGAAAGAATAATCTTATAATGAATCACATAATCATTGATTATCTCATTATATCCATGTCTAAGTTTTTCAATTTGATAATTGGAGACATTTTTATTACTATTGATAGAAAAGTGCACTAAGAACTGATTAGCGAAAGTATAAAAATATACACCGATTGGAAAGGAAGGTCATAAAATCACCACAAGTCATAAACCTTAAGGCTCATTAGATACATCAAACATGATGTGTGAAAGTCTTAAAGATGTTATTTTGGATCACCTTTACCATAATATAATTTAATATTAGGAGAAACAAATCCTTTAGGTAAAAGATAACTTGAAATCTTCAGAGATAATTGGTTGTGTAATAATTCTTGAAAATTAATTAAATGGCCTACTATAGAAGAATTTTGTTTCAATTGAGAAACCTTAGATTGAATATCAATAATGGTTTACATAAGGACTTGAGTAGTAGGCATATAATATTAAGTAGCAGTAGATGATGTCACATGAGTAGCAATCTTAGGATGCATAAAATTATGTGGTGTAAGGATAGTAATAAAAATATGAGGATCAACTTGTGTTTCCCCCACACCATGGGTGGGAACCATTTGTGTATCCATGGAAGTAAATATATGAATAATATTAGTATAAGTAGTGGTATAAGCACCTATTTTAGTATTGGTGCCTCTAAAAGGTAATTTATTATCATTGAAGAATTCATCATGTTTATTTTTAGATGTGTCAACCTTATCATTATTTAAATTCTTATCCTTTAATATTATATTCAATGCCTTATCCAAATTATTAGGTTGCATATAAATTCAGCTTCGATAATTAGAAATAGTTATAATTTTTTTAAGATCTACACCATTAATTTCATCAGGATGTACTTTATCATGTTCTTCATTATTAAGCTCATTATCATATTCATAAACATGTTCAAGTTTAATAATATCATCATTACATGTTCCTCTACATCTATATGTTCATTATTTACATTAATAGAAAATGGAACTTGCATTTTACCAAATTATTCCATTTTATATTGCACACAAACATGTGTTTGGATCAAAATAATCTAATTATAACCAATTGAAACCCCATTTAACCTAGAACTTCACCTTGAAATTAAAATATGACTAACCTTCTTAGATGGCATATAATATGCTAATGAAAAAACTAAGAAAATGATGGCAACAAAAAAGAATAGATTACTACCTATTTAAGGGGAAATAAACAATAAAAAATTTGATCTAAAACCCTAAGGAGAGATGAAATCCTAAGAGAGAAATACATAAGGTTTTTTTTCACTCTATACAAAGATTGGGTTCTCTAGCATAAGATAGACCATTTACCATATAAATGTAAATGTAACGGAGAAATTGATTGTACTTAATAAATATATAAATGACTAAGAAAAGAGGGGAAAAAGAGGCACTCAACTATTTTTTTTAATTGTATTTCTCATTGCCTATGTCACACTCAAAATAAACTTATGTAATCTCTTTAACTACTTGAATCAAGGAACAAACTATCAAAACCTACCAAGATGTTAGAAGTGAAAAATTGAACACTTATGGAAATTGGTATTGTCCCCTATATTTTAGTCTAGCCTTGTATATTTTCCCAATCTATTCTATCATAGATCATTATTATTGTCTTTTTATATTATTTTTGGATGTTTATTTCTCATCATTCTTATACATAGATCCTAATTTTATCTCTCTTTATCTTGAAACCCTAGTTTCACTTTTGACACAAACTTGACTTGAAATAAGGGGGTAAATTTAGGTTGGACAATGTTAAGCACTTCCCACTAAGTGATTGATCATTACTTACATTTTAATACTCTGAAGAGAGATAAAACTACAAGCAATTATCCTACATATGTGTGTATGTGCTCAATCATGTTCCACTATAATGCAATGCAACTTTGGATTTTGATACTTGACAACATGCAACTTTGACCTTGAGTTAATGTTCAGACTTGACTTTAAGATTTTTTATTTGATGGTTTTGGATGTGTATTCCATTTTTATAATGTATCAAGGATGTGAAAATATATTTCCCAATGCTTGATAGTTTTTTTCAAGAGGAGAGTTAGTGAAATATAGGTATGGTGTTATGCTTGATTTGTATTATAGATGACTCTTTGATATTTCCCTTCATAACCAACATGTGAAACATGTATATTTTGACCCAAGGTATAAATGTGAATTTGAAAAGTAGTTTTTGAAATATCTTATTTAATTTTGGTAGATGAAAACACCTATTATAATTGATAGTGTCCAATTTTATACCATCACTATCCAGAGAGGGAAAAATAGTGAGATGGAATATGAAAAAAGTATATTTTAGATTATAGAGCATTATGGTACAAATTAGGAAGATCCTAAATATCAATGATAGAAAATTAGATTGTCTAAGACCATATATATGGAAATAGATAAGTAAAATTTGTGTGCAAGAGTTAAATGTGCATTCACAAGTCATGTATGTCAAAGATATGTTAAAATTTATGTTTTGTAGTGTCTAATACCAAATTTATGTGTCTAAAAATTCCCCCTTTTAGTATAGTATTGAAAATTCTAGATTAAAAAGATAAAAGAAAGAAAATTGGTACGTATGTGTAACCACACTTGGTGTTTCCAGGTGTGTTGTTATTTTATAGATGGGTTCACTAGAATTTTATAACTTATTTTGGATTTAGGAGATCTAAAAGGCTGAAATTAGTAAAATTTATATTTACACAAGATAATAAATCTATTAAATAGATCTAAATATAATAGATAAATTGATTACACTTACCAAATATATAAATGAACAAGCAAAGAGGGAATAGAAGGCACTTAGCTGATTTTATGAATTATATTTCTTACTATCTATGTGTGTGTCCTCAAAATAACCTATGTAAGTTTTTTAACTTCTCATATCAAGAAACAAACTTTCAAAACTTTTTAGGACACTATCAGTGAAAGATCATACACCTTTGACAACTAGCACTATCCCCTATTTATCATTATTGTCCTTACATATTTTCCTAATATTTTCTACCATAGATTGTTTCACCTATCTTTGTAGATGATTTTTGGATTCCCATTTGTCCTTATTCATATGCATAAATCTTGATTTTATGTCAATTTTTATTGATATCCTAGCTTGACTTTCAACACAAGTTTGACCTGAAATAAGGGGAGTGAAATATGGGTTGGATATCCTCAACCAATCCTTGATAAGTGATTGAGAATTCCCTACATTCCATAAGGAGGGCATAAACCACATGTATTTTTCCCACCTATGTGTGTGTGCTCAATTATGTTCCACTATAATATAATTTAACTCTTTGGATTTTAACACTTGACAACATGCAAATTTGACCTTGTGTTAGTGTTTAGTCTTGGATTTAGGGTTGTTCCTTTGAGTATTTTGGATGGATGTGTATGCCTTTTGGATAATGTCTCAAGGATGTACAAATGGATTCCTAAATGTGCAATAAATATTTCCTAAAGGAGATTCAGATAGTGTAATATAAGTATGGATTTAATCATGATTTGTATTTATACATGACTTTGATATTTTCCTCTATAACCAACATGTGAAATATTTATATGCTGAACCAAGGGAGAAGTTTGAATTTTAAAAATATATGTTGGAAGCTCTTTGATAATGTCGGTAGAGGTAGATGCCTATGATATTTTCCATTGTCTAATTTGTTTCAACACCATCCATAGAGGGAAAAATAGTGATATAGAATATGATGACAATATTATTAGGATTATAGAGCATTATGGCACATACTAGAAAGATCCGAAATAGAAATGATAAAAATTTTGATTGGAAAAGACCATAGATAGGCAAATAGATATGGAAAAAAAATCATTTATGTCAAATATATGTTAAAATTTATGTTTCTAAGCATTTAATGCCAAATTTATGTCTAAATAACACAAGCATCCCTCCAGGCGGCCATCCTGAGTAAACATAATATCCTAAATTATCAAGAGACCATGATTGATAAAGGTGCATCTATCTCAAAAAGTGAAGACTTTAATGAATTTATCCTTGAGAATCAACTAATAATTTGTCCCCTAAAGCAACTCCTAATGGATATAATATGTGTGTGGCCACCCATAGAAAATAGTATAAAAGTGGAATTGGAGATACTTTTAAATATTTAAAATACTTGGCCCATGGGATATTTCATATAGATAAATGTGTGCATGTGGGGTGTCAATCCCATTATAAGGTGGGAGTTTCCCATGACTATGTTCAAATGGAAATGAGCCAAAAGTTTTTGCTTAACTTGGTCTCACTACTAGAAGGTATCTTTATGGGTATCCCACCATCTCACTTAGGTCACACAAAATAAATATGTCAAACTACTAAGGTGTTCCTCCTCACATGACAAACACACCTCCAACTATTAGTAAAATGTGAGGGTGTTACTTAATCTTGCAAACTGAGGTATTCTGGTAAGTTGATCCTTGCTTATGTGGTGTAACTTATTATAGATCCCTTATTTTGGGACCCATTATACCACATCCACCTTTCCAAGGTAGGGAATTTCCTATAATAAGGATGTGTATTTTTATTAATGTAGTTAATCTATAGGCTTGGCATGCTAACCTTTATTGGAATTTGGAAAGGCATCATGCTTGTATTTCAAGACTTAAAGGGTTTTTTTTGCCTTACTAAAATAAGGATCAGTACATTGAAAATTTTCACATGGACATTTTGATATTTCATGGTCCCCTAAAATCCATCTTTTCTGGTTTTTATCCAAACTTGTATAGTTGGCAATACTCCATCTAAGGATGCCATCATATTTAGGATCCACATCATTAATTTTTTAGATAAGATCATGTATATATCATCAATATCATGTCTACTGAGTTAACATATGTGATGCCCTTTACAAAATCTAGTGGCATAATAACTTGGTATAATTTTCATAACTCATGGTATGATGCTTAAACCACATATATGCCTTTGCATTAAAAAAAATAGGTCTCCCAATCAAGGCAAGGTAATTGTCTACCTTGGCCATTTACAAAACATCAAAATTAACATAAATATTAACACCTATAATATCAATCTCTACATTGTACAAAAATCCTATGGGTTGTTTTAAGATCTTATTGTCCATGAACAATACATGGAGGGAAGTCTTAAGGTAAGGGTTATTCAAGGCTTCCCACACATATTTAATTGACAAATTGACTCCATACCTTGTATTGATTACCACATATTTCACATCATACATGTTCATGGAAACATGTAACATGGAAACATGTAACATGGTTTTTACATCATATCTAAATATCTTTGTTTATAGTGTAGGTTTTTATTATATTTAATGGTTTTTTCCTACACATGTTATTTAGCTTTCTTAGGTGTCATTTTGGGTCATTCAGGTAGATAATTCCACATTCATAAGGATGTGTGATTATTTATATCTTATACCTATATATGTACCTTTACTAAATCTATTTTGGTTAATGATGAATTAATGAATCTTTTTATTTTCTCATGTTTGATTTCACTTTCATAATAGGCTATCTCTTTTGCATATTTCCATTTGCATTTTTTAGAGATTTATGCATTCAATCCTAATCCTTGATTGTGTCCCACTCTAACATGGTATTAAATTAGATTTTAGTAGCTGAATACCATATATTCTATTGTGAAATATTTATTTTTTAGCTTGCATGCCATAAATCAAGCATTTTTTGACCCTACATATTATGGATTCACCATTTTTCTCAATTTTTTATCTTCTTATGGGGTACTTTATTCTTATAGATTTAGAAAAAGAATAAGGTAAAATTATTTTTTAAGGTTATCTATTTTCCATTATTTTTTATAAAAAATGAATTGTGCCATTAGATTTAGAAAGTGTCAAAACCCTAGTATTGATTATAAACATGACCTAGTTTCATGAAAGTCAACTTCAATCATTTTTGGCATCCTAGGTTTTAGCCCCTTATCATATGGGATTTTATCCCTTGGTCACAACAAACCATGGGAGCTTAAATTTTTCTTGAAATTTTGATTCAAACTTTTACACACCCAAAATTTATTCAAAGTGGAGATTTATTTTGCGATCAATAAATTAAACTCACATAATTTTAAGCCTATTGATTTTTTTTAGGCATAATTTTTTTTGAAAGTGTGAGTTTTTCTATCCCTACACATTGGTATTATCTTTTATCCTTATATAATTTAGCCATTTTAGTTTCATGTGTGATTTCATATCCTTATCTTTCTATCACTATCAATTTAGCACATACTTTAAATAACATGGATTAGAATATGTTTCCACTTCTTACACCATTCAACTATCACAAGTGGAAAAACAAATTAAAAATCCTATTTATGAGTAAAGGTTTACACCTAGTTACTATGGGTACCAAAATAGAACCAATACCTAATGTAGAGAAGATGAAGTGGTTCAAAAAATATGATGAGGCATACGATCTATTATTCCTATCAATGTCTCTTGACTTGCTCTTTCACATTGAATTTGAAACTACTCCTAATGATGTTTGGAACACACTATAAAAATTATTTAAGAAGCACGATGTAATGAGAGGTCATGTGTTGTTGAATTAACTCATCAGTTTAAGTCCAAGAAATTTTGATACTAAATAATATGTATTCACCAAATTCAAATCACTCTAGTTACAGGTGAAACTATGTGATATTTTAAAAAAATATTATCAATTGATTTTTTTCATCCTTGCCAAATTGGGTTCAGACTATTTTGTATTTTTTTCACCTTCTACACCACCAAACATGCCCTTAGAGCTACATGGACCATGTCATGTTTGGATGATTTTGTTGTTGATTTGACTCTAGATCAAGATAAGCTTATTCAAATGGGTGTACTAAATTCCTCTAAATCACATGCCTTAATTATGAGTCATGACAAATATAAGGCTTCCATCAGAAAGACCCATAGAAAACAAAGGGTTAGAAATATGATGTTAAAACAAAGCTTCAATAGAGTCTTCCTCTTTGGGTGGGAAACCCCAGAAAAAGAGAATCACATGTGCCTACTATAATAAAATTGGGCATGATGAAACCAAATGTATGAAGAAATATATTGACTAATTGATAAAGATGATTGAGAAGCACAATATCAATGTCCTTTATTTATCCAATTAGAGTTCATCAACATAGGATTTTTTTAAGGCAAAATAAAATAGTAGGGGAAAAGGTAAGAAAAAATAACTTTTTGAAGTTTCATCCCAACCTTCCACATGCGTAATTGATTTTTGTACTTCACACTACATGGCTTCATCACAAGAGCTTTTCTCATCCTTGGAGTTTTGTTTTATGCCTTCCATTTTGTTGGGTAATGACACTTCCACCAAAGCTAGTGGGAGAGGATCGGTTGAAGTAAATGATGGCACATCTTAAGATGTTCTATGTGTTCCCTCATTATCCACCAATCTCATATATTTTTATCAAATAATTTATATTGGTTTAGGTAAGTGAGTTGAGTTCACACCTAATTTTTTGGTTATTAGGGAAGTGGACAATGACTCTATAGTTATATTTTGGAAATTAGATTACCAATATTGGTTGTACACCCTCTCACATTTTTATTTTGATCAATCCTCTACTATATTTATTACTTATTTAGATGGGATAAGTAAATTATGGCATGAGAAATTTGATCATCTTAATTATCACTACCTAGAGTAACTCAATCATCATGACATTGTTTCACGGTTGCCATGTGTTCATTTTTTTGATAGATTTTTCTAGGGTTGCATACTTGGTAAGAATCCTAAATATAATTATGACAAATCAAAATCATGGAGAGCTACACATAAATTGTAGCTAGTTCATAGAGACATTATTAGACCATTTCTAGCTCCTTGATTCAATAGGGCTAAATACATATTACCTTCATTGATGACTTTTTGAGGCATACATGGGTGTAATTTATTAAGTATAAGTATGAGGTATTTAATAATTTTCATGATTTAAAAGTTCTTGTAGAAAAATAATCAATTAAATCCATCAATATTTTTCACATATACAATACTGGTGAGTATGTTAGTGATGAAAACACAAACTAGCTAAGCAAAATATCCATAGGCATAAAACTCAAAAATTGCATGAAAAAATAATTTTGTCTATTGATTCTCATTTTATTAATAAAATATTACATAAGAATATTTTAAAAAAACTCAACTCAAAATTGGAGTTGACATACATAATAAAAAACTCTAAATAAATAAAAGCTACCTAAAGCTAACTAACCCATGTGATTATTAAAAAAATACTATTTTTAATAACTTTCATATTCTAGAAATTTTCAACCACTGTAATTAGTAAGATTTTTATGCAAACTCGAATGGGCCTAAAAATCATCACATATCTTCTAAACACTAAAATTAATGTAATGAAAAAAAATTAAACTCAAGTTCATGTCTGATTATAAAAATATCTTATTTCTAAAAATAGTTTGCATGCAAGCTCAGTGGGCCTAAAAATATTCGCATATATTATAAACAATAGAATTAACTTAATGGATGAAATTCATCTCAATTTGATTTCTAGTTACAAATATATCCTATTTCCAAAAATATAAACTCCTAAAAAATATATTAAAATGTAGTTTCAGGCCCTTATATGGTTATGTATGGCCTCTAAAAAATTATTAAAATGTCCTAAATGAATAGGTTTTGTTAAGGTTGAATTAAAATTTTAAATTTATTTTTTTTGGCATAAATGAGAGCTCAAACAGAGTTATGGATCAAAAGTTGTGGCATCCAAAAGTTTGATCTCTACATCATTCTCCTCTGGTTGAAAACAACACAGCTACTACGATTTATCCTGATTGAAACCCTATTATTTATTCTTGTCAATATTTTTTAGTTTCCATTATATAATCCAAGTGTTTTCTTCCTATTATAGTCCTTTGCACTGTACCAAATACCTATTATAAATTCTTTGCCTTGTATGAATAATCTTGTTATCGTTTACTTGAGTTATATTTTATTTATTCTTCTTTGATACATGTTACTTCCAATCTATTTATTTATGTTATTACCCTTCACCATATTCTCCATGAAATTCATATAAATCTAAAACATTAAATATTGGAGAGATATCAAATTCTATGGTGAACTCACCTCATAAGCATTGTCATTTATTTTCTTCACAATTCTACATGGTCCAATTTTCTTGTACTTGCCTATTGGAAACCTTTCTTTCCTCAAGTAAACCATCACTATATATTTTTATTTAAATACCTTTGACCTTCTTCTTAAATTTTTTCCTACTTTATACTTCCCATTGATTTACTGTAGCTTTCTTCTTACTTCTTCTTGAAACTATTGTATATGATCTGTAAATGCTTCTATATCATCACCAACTCATTTTACAATTGGTAACTATACAAAATTTAAAACATCCATATGATTTCTCTCATAAAAAATCTAAAATGGTTATTTTCCTATTGATCTATTTAATGGAATATTATATGTAAACTTTACCTATGGTAAATCCAAGTCCCATAGCTTGGGCTTCTCTCCAATTATGCATCTCAACAAATTCCCCAATCTCATGTTTACAACATTTGATTGTCCATATTTTTGTGGGTGGTATTGACTAATGAATTTTATCTTACTTCCAAACTTTTTCCATAGATTCATCCAAAAATTAATTATAAATTTTGTGTCCCTATCTGAGGGAATGGTTTTTGGAACACCATGCATCTCACATCCTTGAAAAATAGTTCTACAACTCTAGTGGAATCATTGGTTTTATTACATGTAATAAAATAAAATATCTTATAAAACTTGTCTACAACAACAAAAATTGAATCATTACCTCTCTGTGTGTTTGGTAATCCTAACATGAAATCCATACTCAAATCTATCCATGGTCCTCTTGGAAATGGTAATGGTATGTACAACCCTATATTATGTGCATGGCCCTTAACCATTTGACATATCTTGCATTTTGAAACATATCTTGTCATGTCTCTCTTTATATTTGGCCAAAAATACTTCTCCTCCATGAAATCTATTGTCTTACTCTTATAAAACTATCCACCCAAACCACCATTATGCAATTATCTTATAATATTATCTCTTAGAGACTCAACTAGAATACATTTTTTTTTCCTTTGAAGAGATAACCATCTTATATATGCTACTCATCATGAATAGTACATATCTCACCTCTTAATGGATTCCTTCATTCCTCAACTATATTTCCAAAATCTAGATCAGTATCACATAGTTACTTGACAACTTTAAACCCAACTATTTCACTCACCATAATAGTTAACAATTCCACTCTCATGCTCAGAGCATCAACTACCTAATTCTGATTTTTTCATTTATGTTTCAAAATAAAAGTATACCCCTATAAAAAATACACCCACTTTGAAAGCTACTATTTAATTTCTTTTGATTTTTCACATAATTCAAATCCTTTTGATCTATAAATAGGATAAAATCCTTAGGCACCATGTAATGCTTCCTTCCAATGTCTTAATGATTATATAATAGCATAAAATCCAACATTATATGTAGAATACTTATTTCTTACATCATTCAATTTATCCTTAAATATGTTATTTTTCTTCCTCTTTGACTCAACACAACACTAATTATTATATATGAAGCATCAAAATCCACCTTAAACACTTTGTTAAAATTTGGTAATGCTAAAATAGGTTTTTATATAAACTTCTTCTTCAACAATTGAAATCTCTCTATTGTTGCCTATGTCCATACAAATTATTTTCCTCTCATGAAATTTGTTATTGGTATAAAAATACTACTAAAAGTCTTAATGAAATTTCTATAAAAATTCACTAAACCATGGAAAATTCTTACCTCTATTATATTTATTTGAATAGGCTACTTAATAATTACCTTTATGTTTTATTCATCCATCTTTACTCCATTTGTTAAAAATAAAAATCTCAAAAGTACAAATTGTTTTGAATAAACCTACACTTCTTCAAATTTGCATAGAGATTCTCTTTTATTAATAAGTCTAATATAATTATCTAATGTATTAAATGTTCTTCTTTAGTATTATTGAATATCAAAATATCATCAAAATAAACCAGCATAAACTTACTAATGTAATATTGTATCACTGTGTTCACACCCTCATGAATGTGTTGGGTGCATTAGATAATCTAAATGACATCAACATCCATTCATATAATCCATCCATAGTCTTGAATGATGTTTTCCATTCATCTCCTTCATGAATCTGAATCTAAGATTAACCATTCCTTAGATCAATCTTAGTAAAGTATTTTTATCCTATAATAACATCCATCATATCATCTAAATGAGGTATATGAAATTTGTATTTGATGGTAATTTTATTGATTTATCTACTATCCACACATGTCTACCATCCCCCTCTTTATTTGGAGTTAACAATGTTGGTGTTGTACATGGAGTCATACTCTCCCTTACTACACCCTTTCTCACCAATTTAGTAACATGTTTATTCAATTTTTAATGTTCTATTGGACTCATCCTATAAGTTTTTTGATTGGTAGAGTTGATTCTGGAATCAAATCAATATAATGTTGAATATATCTCTTTTGTGGTAAACCATCTAGTAACTCATCAGGTATAACATATGTATATTCTTTCAACACTTTTTTTACATCTACTAATATTTCACCACTTATGTGTCTTTTTTATTTGTTATTAATGTATAAAAATATGTCATCTTCATGTCTTTGATAAATTATTTTTTGGATAACATTCTTTCTACCTATCCTTCTTCTTTAAAAGGTAATAAAACTACCTTTGTGCTACCTTTCCAAAAATTATGTATTCTTTGCTCCATCATGAATTAATTTTCTATCAAATTTCCATGGCCTTCCCAATAACACATGGCATGCATCTATTAATATAACATCACACCATATTCCATCATTGTAAGTTTTTCCTATAAAAAATTGATTAAGCACCTTTTATCTATTGTATCTTCATTCCCTTTATTAAACCATAAAATCCAATAAGGATAAGGATTCTTTTCACATTGCAAACCTAGTTTCTCTACCATTTCTTTAGAAACCATATTTTTAAAACTACCACCATTTATAATTAATTTGCATATCTTACCTCCTGAAGTGCACCTTGTTTAAAAAATATTTGTACACATCCATGCATCACCACCTTCCTTATTTTTCACCTGTTCTTTCTTTGGATAAGTCATTGTTCTCCTCATCATGAGATTTTCTCTAATGTCTACTACCATAAATTATGTATTTTGTTCTTCTCTCTCAACCTCAAAATTTGCTATTGGGTTTTCCTCTTGCCTCCTTTCTTGTTCATGATAGTTTAAACACTTAAATGTTGTGTGTCCTAATTCTCCACATCTATAACAAATATAAGACCTACATTGATTTGAAAACCACTCTCTATCACCACCATAGTTTTGTTCTCTCTAAAATTTTCTTCCTCTTTATTGATATTGAAACCCTTTTTTATTATCTTATTGATTTTATGCTCCACATGACGATTCCCCTTTATTGGGATTAAACACACCTCTAGTGGTGTTTAAGGCACCTCATCCCCTTAATATAGTGGATTATCCTCTTATTGACCCAATTGATCTTCTGAAAATCTATCTATCTTGTTTTTATTCTACCTTCAAAGCTAATAGATAAGCCTTCTCTATGCAAAGTATGTTATACATGCTCAATTAATCTTGAATAAAAAAATTCAAACCATTTACATACCTTGTATCCATTTTTTCTTATATTTAATCATGCTTCACTCATATGGAAAGATTGTAAAAATCATATGTACACTCTTGTATATTATGATCTTTTTGACTTAAATTTGAGAATATTTTGTATAGGTTTTATGCATAATCCACGGGAAGAAATTTATCCCTCAGTGTTTTCTCCATCTTGTTCCACATGTTGATCTTCTCTTTACCCTTTTTCTATCTCTCTTTCTTTAGGGGATCCCACCAAATCATTGCATGACCCTTAAATTTCATGCATGTAAACTTTACTTTATTATCTTCTCTCAAAATTTTCCATTCAAAAAACTTCTCCATGTTATTTAATAATTCTATTAACTCCTCTAGTTTTAAACTACCTTCATAATCTAGAATATCAACCTTGATTCCTTTGTTCCTTCTCTCTAAAGCCCTAACCATCTTATATTATATTGATGGTGGATGTTTTAATTCTTATTATTTCTAAATTTCATATTCATGATATATTTATTCTTTTGTTTCATCTTTTGCTCACCTTTATCTTTGATTTGCAAAAAAATCATTTATTTTTTTCCACTAGCCTCTACAGCTCTTGCATAGTCTTTTTCATTTGAGAAATTCATCCTCATCCTTGTCCTCTCACCATATCTTACACCTATTATTCAATCCTAGAATATTCTCCAAAAAAATAATTTTCAAAACCTAATACAAATTCACATAGATGTTATCTTCTAGTTTTGAACTTGTTCTGATACAAGATGATGAAAATATAGACTAGCTAAACAAAATATCCATAGGCATAAAACTCAGAAATTGCATGAAAAACAATCTTCTCTATTAATTCTCCTTGAATGAAAAAAATATTACATAATAGTGTTTAAATGAATATTAAATCAAAATTGGAGTTTATATGCATAATTAACAAATTTAAATAAATCAAAGGCTACCTAAAGCTAACTGACCCATGCAATTTTTAGAAAATTATTATTTTTAGTAACTTTCATTTTCTAACAATTTTCAACCATTATTTTTAATAATGTTTGCATGCAAGCTCGAATGGGACTTAAAATATTCACATATCTTATCAACATTAAAATTAATCTAATGGACGAAATTCAACTCAATTTCATGTTTGGTTACGAAAATATACTATTTTTTAAAATGGAAAAATCCTTAAAATATATATCAAAATGTAGTTTTAGACCCTTATATGGTTACATATGGCCTATGAAAAGTTATGAAAACATACATAAATAGATAGGGTAGGTTATGGTTCAATTAAAATTGAGACAATTTTTGTGGTACAAATAATAGCTCAAACAAAGTTATGATAGAAGTTCAGTTTCCACATCAATTAGTAATCATTTTGATCAATTTTTCACTTTTAAGGGGATTGAAATACATCATAAATTTCCATATATTCCTCATCAAAATAGTGTTTTAGAGTATAATAATATTTTCTTTAAGGAAATAATGAACTGTATGCTACACTCCAAGTCTCTTGTACGTCAGTATTGAGTCGAGGCAATCAACTATGTTTGTTATATCCAAGATTGAGTTATTCATAAAGCATTAAAGGGAGTCACTCATTTTGAAGATTAAAGTGGCCAAAAACCCATAGTCAATAACTTTAAATTATTTGGATCTCTTTTTATGTCCTAGATTCCTAATAATAAATGTAAGGTAATGGACCTCAAATTTAGCCTTCTATCTTTTATAGATATCTCTAGGGTGTTAAGGGATACGGGATTCTCCATCCCACCACCCATGAGTTTTTAATTGAAAGAAGTGCTTGTTTTTAGGAGAGTCCTTCAGACTCCACACTTGACACTTCTCTTTCTTCCTTGGACACACTAAGATTTGATGACATTTTTGATGATTTAGATCCACCCGAGTAACTTCTTGATGATTTAGATTCTTATTCTAGCTCTGATTATGAGAGTAGTGATGTGACTTACCTATTACTTATCTAAAAATATATTTAGAGGATGAGGAATCTCCTCCTAACTCTCTAACTTCTATTCCTATTTGGGCTATATAGACACTACAAAGTGATGTCCATTGGGTGGAGAACCATTAGACACACGATAGACCTACTCATAATTCAAGAATGTCCCACATGCATTCATTGCATCTACTTTAGATCCATATTCATTTCATGAGGCATCAAGCACTATTAAATGGAATGCTACTATGTAAGAGGATTATGGTTTCTTATTGAGTAACAACACTTGGAATTATTCCCTCTTCGTAAAGAAAGAAAACTTGTTTGATGTAGATGGATCTATCAAACAAAATTTTCTACAAATGGATATGTAGACAAATTCAAAGCACGTTTATAGCAAAGGGTTTCTATCATGTACCTGACATTGACTATACCTAGACATTTTCCCCACTTTATAAAATGAACTTAATATGACTCGGTATTTCTATTGTTTTAGCACATCACTAGAATGTTCATCATATGGATGTGAAGAATGTTTTTCTTCATGGTGACCTCAAAGATGAAATACACATGGAATAACTACAAGGATTTGTAAAATATTATTCCTTAGTTTAAAAACTTCATAAATATATTTATGGCCTCAAACAAGCTCCTTAAGCTTGGTATGCCATTCCTTTCTTATTTCATTTGGGTTTACGATATGTCATTCTAATCCTAATGTCTGCATTTTGTGGTAGGATGATTCACTATTAATTTTGGTTCTCTATGTGGATTACCTATTGATCACAGAGAGTCCTTCAACCACCATTGTAGTAGTGAAAACTACTTTATTTAAAAAGTTCTTAGTGGATGACTTGGGATTATTGCATTACTTCACTGGGATTGAAATTTCTTAGTCTAACTCTGGGATAGCTATTAAAAAATCCAAGTATGCTCTTGTTTTTATTTCATAGTTTAACATGGGTAATTGTAATCCAGCTACAACTCCATTTCTATTTGGTGTGAAGATTGAGGCTAATTTTCCTTCTCATTTCATTGATGCTACATTCTATAGAAAACTTATTGCTAGTCTCATTTATCTTAAGCATAATAGACATGAAATTTCATATGCAGTGAGCATGATATCCATATTTATCTAGGAATCGCATGGGCTACACTAGAAAGCATCTAAAGTGGATTCTTTAATACATTCAAAGAAATCATATTTTTGGGATTCACTATGGAGTAGGAATTTATGTTAACTTCATTGGGTATATATATTTAGAGTGGGCTAGTGATATTCATCATCATAAGTTTACTTTAGATTACAGTTACTCTCTTGGTTTAGGACTAATTAGTTGGTCAAGAAAGAAGTAAAATGTTATTATATTATCTTCTATAGATGAAAATTACATAAGAGATATCAATGCTTCCACTAAGGCTATTTGGCTTTAATAGATTCTCACTAAGTTTAGTATCCAATTTAAATGACCAATAATCCTCTTATATGATAATCAAATCACAATCTAAATTTACAATAATCTAGTCTTCCATCAATAGACCAAGCATATCAAAATTTACATTATTTCATTCAAGATATTATTCATGAGTAATTCAATAATCTCTACTACTATCAAACTTCAAAGCAAATTGTTGATATATTCACCAAACTTTTCACTGAGAGCAAGTATCTTCATTTATGTTCTTTTCTTCAGGATTGGGTGGCTCTGACGTCATCTTTTGTGGGGAATTTTTTGTTCCTTCCTTCTCTCTCAATATATAGTGGGGATAATATGTATTAATCTGAAGATATTTTATATGTATATGGGTACTTCATCAGGCCTTATTTTTGAGACCCAATTCTTATACCCACCTAAGATACACTTAAGGGGAGTGTTAATGTAGTTGTTTATTCCATTTAATGGTGTTTATATACACATGTTGTTTAGATTTTTTAGATGTCACTTAGGTGCTATTTTAGGTCTTTGGGGAAGATAATCCCACATTCATGAGGATGTGTTATTATGTCTATATTCCACCTATAGATGTACCTTTTCTAAATTTAATTTGTCTAGTGATGAATTAATGAATATTTTTATTTTTTCATGTTTGATTTCACTTATATAATAGGCTATCTCTTCTGCATATTTCCATTTTCATGTTTCATATATTTTTGCATTCATATCTATTTAGTCCCAATCCTTGATTGTGGCCTGCTCTGACAATTAGATTCCTAGGTTGACCAATTTTAAAGTGGACTAGTGTTTATATCATACCAACTATATTTTCAACTTAGGGATCACCTCTTCCTTCAAAAATAATTTGAAAATAGCATAATCAACATCGGTTCAAACATAATATCAATTATTTTGCATGTGGTCATTTTTAATTTGGGCCTAGATCTCCCTTTGTAGTTGTGTACCTTCCTAATGTAATTTACTTTTTTTAGTAGTCTCAAATATATTTGCATGATCTATTTGAGCTAATGCTTTGACAATAATTAACATTTTTTTATTTGTATTCATGCTAGTATTTACATCATTTTGAGTCATCACATAAACATGGTGTGGCTCAGGGCCTTTATTCTAAACATCATCTTACATCTTAGCATAAATCATGTTGATATTATTATGTCACCCTTCAATTTATCTATTAATTTAGGGAATTATTTTATTTTATGTTCCCCATCACAATTCCCACACCATGGAAATTTATGACACCTTTGACTAATGTGGCCTACATCTCTACAACTATAACATATATTCCCAAAGGGATGAAAAATCTTCTAAAGCCTCTACATCTAGTGAAGCAACCACTTCGATTTAGGGGCATGCTCTATCTAGTAATAAAGTATAATATATGCTTACTAAATTGGTCATGCAAATATTTGAATACTCAATAGTCCAACATATTTTATGTGGTAGAATTATAGACTTGCAAATAATATCTGACTATGACTCCCTTCATCTTATACAATAATGATCATGTGGAGGTATTATGGCACTCATAACAAATATCATAATAAGTTATTACTGATGGGTTATAGAATAAGACCATGATTATTGTTAATGATCTATGGAACTCCAATCAACTATGTATTTTTTTGGAATTATACACACCATAGGGTTAATTTAATCTATGTTTCTACCATAATAGACAAATTTTATAGCTTCTTTGCTACCTCACCTATATGGGCCTCAAGGTGTGACCTGATTTGAGAGTCTATATGATATCCTATTGCTTCCAACCTTAACACTACCTCCAAATCATTTTTTAGAGTGGATAATGTTCAATGTATGAGCTTGTGCTATAGGTAATTAGATTGTCCTTCAATAAAACTACTCATGATGCTTAAACGAGTCTAGTCTATAAGCTATATTTCCTAATAAATCCTTAAACTATTGATCAAATGACCACATAAATTCACTTAGGGATGGTTGTGTATGTAATTAGAATTGCATGATGTGTATGAATTAATCATGGATTGTATAAGATAGATCACACCTATACTTTCGATTGGGGATACAATTATTAAGTGAGAACATGACCAATATGGGGATCTACTAGACCCAATTATGGGACACTTGCATCAATTATCACAACACATCATGCTAAGAAGGGTTCCAAATCCTACATTCTAACACAATCATACAACAACCCTAAAAGATTATTATGATTTGATATTCGCTTGTGTAATAAACAAGAAAGTAAATTATTCTAATAATAAGAAAAGTAAGCTAATTTAGTGCACACCAAAGCTTGTGGCACAAAGTAGGGATTAGAAAAAAATAAATAAACAAAAACTAAAATAAACATGCATAGGAGACATATGCTCACATCAATGTATACATAATCTTGATACATGGAAGAGAAGAATACATATTGCATTATTTATCTACTCTTACAAAGGAGAAATAAAGTTAGGAATACTTACCTTTAAAGATGAACTTGTTGAGTCTCAACCTCTCCCCTGACCAAGGTGCTTCATAAGAGATTGTTATGGATTGTAAAGATAACCAATATAAATTGTCTCTAAGATATATGACCTACCTAAGCATCCAAAATAATTCTCCACAAGACAAGATTTGTGCTCCAAAATAAAGTATTGAACCCTAAGGCTTTATTCCTCAAGTAGAATGGTCATTAAATAGATGTTTGTTAGCACTTATTCACTTAATTCTTCACTCTCTTTTGAATCTTATAAAATGGTGGTAAATGACCTTATATATATATATATATATATATATATATATATATATATATATATATATATATAGTATTATCTTGCCTAAAAACTATTGATATATGTTGGCTATACTAGGTTAATTGGGTCGACCTAGTATATTATTGAGCTAATGCCTAAAGTCTATGCTAGGTCAGCCAAGATGCAAACAAGTCAAAATAAAAAAGATGACCCCAAAATACACTAGGTCAACCAGGTTGACCTAGAGTAATGAATAGGTAAAAATGTAAATAAGGTAATAAATGAAGGAATAAAGAATGATAATGATTATAATGGATAGGAAAGAGAAGGACAAGCTTAGTTTTCATGGTTTTAGGGAGCTAGTGTGTAGATAGCAAGTGGTAAAAGGAAAAATAATCTTATGAAGTACCGATGGCCTACCCAACCCTTTCTTGGTGCACCTTTTAAGGCATGCACTTAGAAATATTGAGACTCGATAGGTTATTATAATATATGAAGTGTCACTAATCAATCAAAGTTTTAAAATATTATGTGTATACATATGTCCTAGCCTAATCTCATCACATGTCACATAAGTACAACATGAGATGGTACTTCAGGATAGAACATGATAACACACAACACTGATGCTAAGTACAGTGAATTAAGAAACAAATTAAGATAAATGAAAAGATAGAATTGACAAACACATACCTTTAAATTACCTTAGTGTTGTAGATAAATAAGAAGATTGAAAGGAACTAAAGGCATCCAATGCAAAGCATAATAGGCAAACCTTTAAAAATTAGTGCAAAAAAAAGCCAAAAATAAGAATTTCTAAAAGACAATCATATGATAGTGTAAAATAATCTCTATGTCACCACAAATTAAACATATTTTAAATTTTACAAAATGGATGAGCAAAAACAAAGATATGAGCAAAATAAGGAATTTGAGGAAAAATAATTGAGAATTTTGATTTTTGAAAAAGTGGTTTTAAATAGGAAAAAGAGAAATTATTTTGTTATTTTTATTTGTAATAAAGGAGAAAAAAATATATGGAAACAAAAGAAGCTAAGATGGTGAGGGAATGACATGATAGGTAAGAGAGAACCCTAAGAGCAAGAGCAGATGCACTACAGGTATGCAACCAAGAATCTCAAACCAAGTTTTTTAATTTACATTGATTTAAATGAATTTTGGGTAAATTTTTATTTTAAGCATTTACACAGATAAAAAATGAACAAATTAGGTTCTAAGGGTAGTAGATAGGAAGATGGAAAATGGGTTGAAATAAAATAGGGAAAAAGCAAGAAAAAGACAAATTTTGAGAAAAATACACTAGGTTGACACATTGAACCTGCTAGGTCGACCAGGTCAACTTGGTAGGTTGAATCAGGGTGAAAATCCATATGGTCGACCTAGTAGGTGTAGGTTAAACTAATGTATTCTTGTAGCTAAAATTTAGTGAAAAGGTGTTCAGTTAGTCCATAATGGCCAAAATGAAACTTGAACACTGGGGACAAGAAGATAAGAGGAAAATTAAGAAATTTAAGATAAAAATAGGAAACTTTTGGTCAAACTAAGTTAACTAGGGGGCCAAAATAATCACAAAAAAGCATGTAGAAAGCCAAAATAGGGTTAGAATGGCTTGAAATGACCAAATAAAGGCAAGATGGACCAAAATAGGATAAAAAATGAATATAATAAGCTTGTCTTTTATTAAAGATAGAATGTATAAAGAATGTATTGTGATTATACATGACATGGAAGAACTAATACATCCTTTGTTGTTTCTTGATTGTAGAGATGATCAAAATTTTGGAGGTTGTTATACATGTCATGGTTGTCATATTTATTAGAGAGGTTGATAGATGGAGATAGAGCTAGACTGGTAGCCATAGGTCTAGGATGTATAGCAAATATGTATAAGGTCCCCCTAAGTGTGGATGTGTTGGTCATGTTCCTTAGTTTTTTAGAATGGCTAACCAACACTTTTAGATGGGAGGTGGATGGGGATGTGATAGAGGTGGCTATCACACTAGAGGATGTCCATGCCATCCTTAGACTACCCATAGTAGGATCACCAGTGACCATAGGGATACTAGATAGCATAGAGGAGAGGGGAGCCTTAACCATATGGGCTACAGGCTCAAAGATGATATTACTAGGGTGGAGAGTGAGTATGGATGATGTTTATATATCATATATTATGGATATTTGAAAGGTGGTGATAGGCCTTGTGACACAGTGAGTGCTCTATCATAAGCCAGATGATAAAGTAACATTATACATGATAGCCTTGAGCAAGATGATGCTAGAGGAGGGAGTGTTATATGATCTAGGAACTATCATATGGGTCCAACTTATTCATTAGCTATTTGAGATGTGGGGTAGAGGACATAAGACCATAGGATTGATCATACTATTAACAACATAAATATATGAGAGATCTCTTATATATCGATCGACTAGGTTGACCTATGCAGTTGATAATAGGTCACCTCAGGTGAGGAAATGGAGGTAGGACCAAGTAGCATAAGCCATGCCCATGTGATAATGTTATGGATGGTGAGATGTACCAATATAGTGTGGCTACCATATGAGCATCTAATGACTACTTGGGAGAGTTGTCACATAATTAGACCAACACTAGTGAGAAGAGAGGTGATAGGGCACTATACATAGTGAAGAGAGATACATCTAGTGGCACGGGTGCTAGAGTCGATGGGTTTACCTCATCTAGTGATACTGATACTCATGCTCGAGTAGTGGACTTGGCATGTGAGAGAGCCATGAGGGAAGAGGGGATTCAAATTATTGATAGTGAGACTGACATTAAGGCCATATAAAGAGCAACCATGGATTGGTTAGGTATGATGAGGGTAGAGTAGGAGGAGGTAGAGGTATGGGTAGAGATACTAGATGTACCACCACTAACTCCATAGAGAGAGGAGCTATGGCCATTGAGGATATGGCAATGATAGAGGCAAAAAATAAAGAGTAGAGACCATCATCATCCTTGGAGATTTAATAGAGGAGCTAGATGAGAGGATAGAAAGACCACTCACATGGAAGCTGAGATGAATGTGAGCTATGATAACTAGGTTCAAGCTAAGGAAGAAACCTATAGAGGAGGTACTAAGATATTGTGTAGATAGGGAGACTATGCTAATCGATTTGTAGATGATGATATAAGAGTTGAGACATAGATAAGTAAGAGAAAGTATGATTAATTTATTGCTTAAGTTGTTTATTTGGTAGATAGATAGATATTATGAGATATTATCCATATGGTGTGATATTATAGGCATACTTGAGGATGAGGAGGAGAGATGAGGGTCCCTAGTTAGGGGAGTACTCCATGATGTCCTAGATGAGACTCTACAATTTTATGACCCCATGACACTCAAGGATCTAAGTGTACCATCTACCCTAGCTCATACGAGCTAGTTTAGACTAACAAGAGAGGCTATGAGGTAGATAAAAATGTAGAGAGAGAGGGTATAACCACCAGTAGAAATGGGTGCAGGAGAGGGGAAATCTTGGTAGGTCCTATTCAATGAGAGAGCTACACATTAAGATATAGTGACACAGATGATGTAGGCATATATGATGATACAAACCTAACTAATGTAAGCACATGTAGTGAGCCAAACTAAATTGGTATAGACACAGGTGTAGATATCATGTCTATATGCATTGAGATCTTGGACTACCTCATTATAGCATATTATTTGGAGGAATCAGATTGAGGCCTCAATAGGTAACGTGGATAGGTCATAACTCTAGTGATAAGGATTTGTATATGATTGTATATGTTGTATCAAACTCTTGAGATATATATGATGTGTCATTTTGGGATATTGGTGTTAGTTGTGTATGTTTTCTTTATGATTATTGTATTTGTTCATTATGGTTAAGGCTATGGATGCTTTGGTTAAATTTCTTTCTAGCACATGTATTTATCTTTGTTTTATATTTTATAGGAAATATTTGTGATGTGGTTTCTTTTCTAGCATTATGAATAACACATTCTTGGTTAAAAAGAAACACGTGAAAAGACTTGGAAAAATATAATCAATCAAAAATGCACTACACACTAATTCAAGCTAGGAAATGTGTAATAACATGAAAAATGACTAAGTATAAAGAACCAAGAAAATGGCAAACAAGATGGTAAAAGGGGATTTATTTTTAAAACAATGTGAAAGATTTTGGCACCAAATTAAAACAAGTAAAATCATATTGAATATCATGTTGGGAAGTATAAAAAATAAGGTAATAAAATGGAAGGGATAAAAAGGGCACCAATGGTAATAAAAAAAAAATCAAAATTAAGTTAATAAATTACACTATTTCATGATGGGAAGTATAAAAGAGAAACAAAATTTTCAAAAATTTGGTCTTAAATTTATCATACTAATTCAAGTTGGGAAGTATGAGAAATTCAAGAAATGGTTGTAATCTTACATGCACAAAGAAAATAAAAAAATAAAAGGTAAAAGAAAAATGAAGTAAGCATAAAACATACTAAATTTCAAGATAGGAATTGTGTCAAATGACATGTAACCTCATAATAAATAAAATATTATCTCTTACTTGACATATGTAATTTAGATGGTGACTTGTTTGTTGGAAAAAATTTGTTTTGTGAGGAGGGTCAGGTCCTATCCACGGTCTTACACTATAACTCACAAAATAAAACCTAAGGGGTACCAAAACAACATTGGTAAGTAGAAGGCTTAGGACTGATAAATCAAGAATGTGGGTAATAAAATGGAAAAAATGGTAATTTTTTAGGGATGTCAAGTCCTATTCGTGATCTTACAAATCAACTCATAAATTAAATCCCATGGGGAGTGATCAAAAAGCTAAACAATATTTTCCAAGAGTAAATATGAGGAAAGGGAATGAAAAAAGAAGTGTAAAAATCAAAGACTTAAGCATCTTATGAGAAGACCTTAGGAGGCAAGAGGCATACTAAAGACATGAGAAGACACTAAGTGACTAATGGTCATCTATGTACAAAGGAAACCTATTCCCTATAGACACAAATCTTTGTAGGCAAATAAGTGTGCTAATAATATTAACTCGTGAAGGTTGATTGGTACAAATAAAATAAAATGGACCTACCTCCCCATGACATATTCCCCACTCTTCAAGACCCCTTACAGAGTCATCGATATACTGTGAAGATTGGGTACTGGTGTGAGAAAGTAGGTAGCACTAAGATTTTTTTTTATTCTCATCTTCTAATCTACTAGCCTACCACACCCCAAAGGACCTTGGCTCTACCGTAAGGCCAACTATGGAGTTTTATATTTGACTAGAATAAGGAGATGTGATTTGAATCACATCTTTTAGTGTGATTTACCTTTTGAGAATATTTTTGCCTTTCTAATATCATTACCTTTTATTTAAATGATTTGGATTTTAAATTTATTTTGAAGGCTTTTTAATATTCCTCCTCCATACATATTTGGAATGACCAATAATGAGAGAGATAGTGATACACATGAATGAGTTGTAGGTTAAGGCTAAAGGAAGCTAAGTAACCCAAGATAAAAGACTGACTAGGACACTTAGGCTTGACAATGAACAAGTATGTGATCTCACGTCTCAACTGTGTATATGCTTAGTTTGTAAAAAAGGAATAAGAAAAAAGGATATCCAAAGGAGTACTGGTGAAAGTAAATATTAATGAGAAAGATTGTCTCCTAATTGATCACATGGTAAAAAGAGATAATAACCAAAGGGAACATGGTAGCTATAACCAATTCACCATGACAGCTATCTGTGAAAAATAAAGATAAGAAAACAAATAATCATGAAGATACTAGGGAAGAGTTTTGAGAAAAAAAACTAAAGGAAAAAATGCAATGATAAGAGAAAAATAGAAATGATAAGGAAAAGACAAGTATATGTTAAATGTTAAAAAAAATAGAAACTAACTATAGCACAATAAGAAGGAGAAACATGATATAAGAGAAGAAATAATTTGACACAGTGTTAAATGATATAATCAAAAATAAATTAAAATAATATTGAAGCACATGTCCAATCCAAATGTAAATGAGAAAGCACCATGTATGTGCTCATAAATATTGGTAAATCTATCCACACACATTATCCAAGACATCAGATAAATCTCTATGAAGTTGGATATGAACTACTGCTAATGTCTTATCAATCTTTGTTGAATACTAGGAAAATAATTATTTTCTAATCTCCTCAATTGAAAAAGTAACATTGGATAATGCTGAGAAGGCAAATTGGGTGAAGGATGGTCAAGAGAATGTGTGTGAATGGGATATATGAGAGATGTAGGAATCATCAGTGGAGAAGAATCTATGGGTGAAGGAGGGTCCACGAGTGGAGAGGGAACCATAACTAGAGGCATAAAAGGTGGTGAATAGACCATAGGAGGCATAGTTATGGGAGAATAAGGAGGAGCCTTCTTTCAAGAATGACCTGTGTGAGAAATGGTAGAAGGTCTAGTAATAACTATAAGATGATCCTTAAGATGCTGCCAAAGGATGCGGTAACCATCAATGTGATGTGTGTCACATTGGTGCCATAGATAATACCTCTCACCATACTTAGGTATATGTTTATAAATAATCTTTGGAGGAGGTATGGTAGTGTCAATTGATGGGGAAGAAGGATACAAAGTATCAATATATTTCCATAACTTATGACAATGGGTAGAAGAGTGATTATTTGTCGCATAAAAGCAATAGATATGCTTGTGAGTACACTTAAGATAAATAATCATTGGACAACGTGTAATAGGCATGGATGAACAGCCCATTTGGCAGGAAAAAGATCCATCTTGGGTAAAGGAAGCAAGCCATCACCAAGATAATGTGGTGAGGGAGAACGAATAGAAGTAGTTTGAATAAAAGGAGTACTAATGGAAGAAGTAAAAGTAGGGTCATCAATAATAGAAGAAGAAATAGTAATTAGTTCTATCATATATTCCATTGTGGGAGGAGTGGGATCAACATAAGGTCTAAGGGGGTTTCACTAACCTCAAGAGTGAACTAATGATGGAAGTTAGGGAATCTATAAAAATAGGAAGGCTCGATCATAGCATGATCCATGAGCATAGTCTTATGGCACTCCTCAAAAACTAGAGTTGTTGGTGCCATGTCTACTCTATGATAAAGAGGAAAAATTCAAGAATTAAGAACTATAAATGTTTTAACATGATAATATGAACAAAAAAACACAAATAAATAAGAATGATAATGCACAATCTCAACATCATGGGCTTGGAAAAGGCCACCTAATAAAGGATCATATAAAAAATAGGCATCATCATAATCTAGCATATGAAGATCAATGACACAAGCTAGAATAACTTTGTCATCATAATAATCATGGTGAATATAATGCCTAGTCTTGGATAATACTATGGGAATGTAATCACAAGGTGGTTTTCAAGAACAAGGTTTTAATGAGGTTAGAATTTGTGAGATGAGATGAGGCATGAGATCAGAAGTTTTGATCTTTAATTTAATCTCATCAATATCATCATCATTAGGGTCTAAAAGGTTACAAGGAATGTTACAAATGAGCTTGAGATTCCCATTGTAACCTTTGGTTGAGTTGATAGGAAAGTTAAAAAGTTGTGATTCATGGAATGGAATACTAGGTAAAGGTTCAAGAGTAGGAATCTTAAAAACACCACGATCTTGGAATTGCTCAAAATTCCAAGGGTTAGTATCTCCTTGAATCTTGTAAATGACTCCATTATAAAGTAAATTGACACATTCAAAGGTGGAATATGTGATATCTCACATACGATGAGTCCATGACCTACCAAACAAGATATTATAAGAAAAAGTGAAATTAAATATCATCACCTTTACATGAATGGTAATAGGTGGGATAGTAATGGGAAGCCACAAACACCCAAAAGAAGGAATTTTCCTTCTATCATATCCTTGATAGGTGCTACGTGTAGACTTAAGATTACATTCTGAATATCCAAGGGTTTTAATGAAATCAAGATAAGCAACACAAGTGTCAAAAACCTCATCAATCAATGCTTGTTTGAATTGGATATCACCTATTTGTATACTAATAGATAAGGGAGGATCATGTGCATGAATAAAAATCTCATCAAGAATCATAGATGTGATGGGAAATTTCAAATGAATAGAAGTATCAATAGTTTCATCAACATTTATGGACATATCTTCACCTTATTGCAAGATACTATCCTTAGGATCAGATAAGGCTACCTCCCATCCTGCTAAGGGAGGACAAGGGACATTCATCTCAAATAATAGTTACATAAGATGGTTTTAATGATGGGGAGATGTCCTCATAAGCTCTAGAAATGGAATTTGAGATAGGAGATTAGTGAGTTTCGAAATGGGATCCCACTCATCACAACCCATGAGAAAATTGTTAGATATAGGTGCATAATGGTTAAAGAGGTATTTGGAAGGAAGAACTAAAGAGCATTAAAATTTGTGTTGATAAGAATGAAAAGGTTTAGAAGAAGGTTTTAAATCATTTGGTGATGAATAAGTACTTGATTTAGATTGATCTTGAGAAGTATAAGAAGTGTTAATATAAGGTTGATTATCATTATTACTAGAAAATGATAGAAGAATAGTAGAAATGGGATGAGATGTGTTATCCAAGGGAGAATCATAAATTGGATCATTATCAAAGGTTATAATATATTCTTTCCCCGACTTATTTAAATGAGTTGGAGAAGAATATTGGATAACATGAAATGTCTTAGAAGGATGTGGGATGTAGATAGTTTGGGAATTGATAAAAGCCACCACCCTTCACATATTAGTCAAGCTAACCACATTTTCATCAGAGGTGGGTTCAACAAGACTTTCTACATGATTGGTGGATGAGGTGGGCTTGTCTTGGTTTTATTGAATATGTTGATGATTAGGTAAAGGATCTTTGTAGATAGCTAAATTAACATTTTCTTGATTCAAAGCTTGGGTTTTATCATGAGTTTTATAATCCTTTAAAGAAAATTCATAATCTTATTATCACTTACGAGTGATATCATCATGATCAAAATTAGGACTAAGAATAAATTCCATAGCTAAATTATGAAGTTGTCTACAGGTCTCATGAAAGTGACCCTAACTAGTATGAAACCAACAAAACTTGCTAAGATCATACCAGGTTTTTATAGGATGAGTAGGGTCAATATCTTAAGTGAGAGGCCTAGGTAGACACTTAATAAATTCATAGAAAGAAAGAGATTTATAGACATTAACAATTTTTGGTGATGATAAATGAGTATTAGTATATTTTTGAGGAGTTGGTTCTGAAGAAGGGGTAGGGATGACAACTTGAACATTGTGAATGGTATTATATGAGTCAGTAACACCATTATTGGTAATATTTTTATTTTTATTTTTAAGTAGCTGATGAGGACCTATGGAAGGTTGGGGTTGCTCAAATTTATGCATGAGTAAATATTGTATTCTATCTTGTTCGATGGGCTCCTCCAAGGTACATGAAGAAAGGGTACAGACTCGATATTTTAATTTAGGAAATAAAGCATTTGTAAAGAGATGAAAGAGATTATCATCTACCATGTTATGTTCACATTTATTTGATAAATTATTTCATCTTTTAACAAAGTATTGAATTGTTTTGTTTTCATGTTGTTTGCAATTGATTAAGTGGGCCAAAGTGTTTTCAAGAAAATCACTAGCTTGGAATTTTTGTTATAAAGCATTTACTAAATCTTCCACATTAGTAATGGAATGAGATCTAAGTTGATTATAGAAATAAAAGGCATCACCTATGAGGGTTTTGGTAGAAACAAAGTTGTTTAATTTTACACAATATTTATAAAGATTTCTAAAGGTTTTAAGATGAAGGGTAGGATCAGTTGATCCATTATAAGAGATGGTAGGTGTTATACCTCCATTATCAATGTTAGCAATTTGAGTAGTAAGAGGTTCATTTTGTGAATGCTTGATAAATTTTTTGACTAATGGAGGTTGAGGAATGAGATTACCTTAAGAATCTCAAATATGAAGAGGAGGAACACTTTGGATATGTATGCCCCAAGTCATTGGTTGAGGATTGTATTGGAGATTAATCAAGTGGTTTTACATTCTCATCAATCAATTCATGTTATGAGATTGAAAGTGTTCATTTGATTAAGAGTTTATAATAATAGTTGATGAGTTTTATTAATGTTATTTTAATTAGTGTTATTGTTGAGTTAGTATTAGTGGCTTGAGTACCACTATTATTGTACACATGAGTTTGAGAAGAGCTATGAGAGTTCAAAGCACTAGTGGCAAAATTTGATTGTGAAGAAAAAGATGGACTAGAAAATGGTTGAGATGAAGAATCACTAAAATAATGATTACCTTGGGTAGTAAATAATGAGCCAGTGGATGGATTAAGGATAGTGGATCTTATAAGAGGCTCACTAGATATAGAACCAACCATGTTAGTTGAGATATTAGGCATGAAAGTAGAAGGGGATAAAAAAGATGATGTCATAGAATAAGGAGTCAAGATTGAAGGAAGAGGTTGAGAATAAAATAAACTAGTACCCCAAAATCTAGTTGAGAAAGAGGAAGTAGGAGAGTGAGGTTTTTCAACTTGATGACTAATCATGAGATTATAGATGGTAGAAGGGTCTTTCTCTCTATGTTGAGGTAATTATGTAATAAAGAAAAGCATTTTTAGCGTATATTCTAATTGAGATTGATATTATAAGAATAGAGAGTTACGATGCAAAGAGGCATTATGAGGATTCCCATAATTCATTTTATGGGTTGCAATATGGACATTACTAGCATTCTCTAAAGGAACCCTACTTTGTCTATAAGAGACCCTATTAGGATTGGTGAATTCCATCATATCCATTGATTAATTTTAATTATTACCAAATAGATAATCCATGAGGAAAGGAGGAAATGCAAGATGATATAAACAATAAATTATAAATTAAATTTAACTGAACTAGGTCGACCTAGTTGACCTACTATAAAAATTGGGTCTATGAAATTAAACTAGGTCCATAGGATTGACCCAGTACAAGGAACAAAGATTGGAAAAATAGGGAAAAAAGTTTGAAAATAGTACTAGGTTGACCTAGTAAAGTGTAAAGGGATTGGAAAATATGCTCATCAAACCAGTTGACCTAGTACAGTAAATAGGGAAAAGAAAGCTCTGATAATCAATTTTTGAAAATAAAGAAAGATAATTTACAATTAATCTAAGAAAGTAAACGTTGAAAGTAAGAAAATAATCAATTTAATTGATGTTATTCAATCTAATTGATGCACTCAAATCAAAACCTTGTACCAACATTGGCTAATGCAAGTTCTTGCACACACAATTGAGCAAAGAGCAAGAAAATAACTTGGAAAGTAAAGCTAGCTAATTGGTCAACTTAGAATGTTTAATTAGATTATTAAGAATAATTTTAAATGATAGGGAGTTGGATATAAGAAAGGTAATAAATATAAATCTATGGATGGTCTTAGGTGAGTTTAAGATGAAAAGGATTATAGTGGCAATGATACAAGCTTGGTACTGGGGCCTACCCCCTCACTTCACACATCACAATGATAAGAGTGTCAGGTGCTTAGAAAAAATATACCATTAACCATGCTTTATACTTGACCACATTATCAAGTCTACTTACCCCTTGGTGATGAAATCCAAATGGATTGGCCTAGGTAATCAAATGTTAAAATGCTTTTTGATGTTTAAGTGATTTGGTTGTGTGTGCATACAAAAGAAATAGTGAAACTAAGTGGTTAATTAAAAACCTCCTAATTAGACTGTGTTAACTATTCTAAGCATGCAAGAAATTTAAATGAAAGATGTGATTAGCATATAAGGTGAATTCCAAATTTGAAGCAAGGTATAGTGAAAACACTATATGCATAGTATATAGAACTAGGTCGAGAGTGTTGAAAATAAGGTCTAGAAAACCTAATAGGTTGACCAAGTTGACCTAATTGTTTTAGATAACAAACAAGATATAGGAATAGGTCAACCGGGTCGATCTAGTTAGTTGTGTAGAGGTAGTTTTGAAGGATATAAATTTGAAAGGCAAATAAAGAAATATAGAGATATAAAAGAATATAAACTCACCTTGATGGTTTAGAGATAGAATTTTTTGATCCAAAATCTAGAAATTGGGTTGAGTTTGTCGATGAAACAATACAAAAATCTACTAAAAAAGTGCTAAAAATTCACTAGGTTGACCCAGTCAACCTAGTTGGTTGGACTAGAAGTCTAGAAATGTACTATGTCAAGTTGGTCAACCTAGTAGGATGATCTAAAAATATAGAAATTGGAATTTGTACTGGATCAAGCTAATCAATCAGGCTATACAAAGATTACTATAAAGTGACTAAAAATACACTAGGTTGACCGAGTTGACCTAGTAGGCTAAACTAGTATTGTAAAAAGTGTTAACAACTTGTACTATATCGAGGTGGTCGATCTATTTTCCTATTCTTGTACACAAATAAAAAAAATTGGGTCGATAGAATCAATCGATTATGTCAAAATATATGATAGAAATGATGATAAAGTAATGAAATAAAAGTGAACAAATCCAGTAGGGATTTGATTCACATCAGGTTCACTAGAATGTATGCAATCAAAATTACATGATGTACATGAATTAATCCTAGATCAAATAAGATAGATCACACATACACTTATGATTGGGGATACACTTGTTAAGTAGGAGCATGACCAATATGGGGATCTGCTAGACCCAATTAGGGGATCACTTGTATCAATTATCACAACACATCATGTTAGGAAGGGTTTCAAATCCTATATTTTAACATAATCACACAACAACCTAAAAGAGTCACATGATTTTATTTTCACTTATATAATAAACAAGAAAGTAAACTATTCTAATAACAAGAAAAGCAAACTAATCTAGTGCACACAAGTGAGGGTTAAAACAAAAAAATTAAACAACAACTAAAATAAACATGCATAGGAGACATATACTCATGTCAAATCATATGAAATCCTAATACATGAAAGATAAGAATACATGATGCATTATCTATCTACTCTTACAAAGCAGAAATAAAGTTAGTAATACTTACCTTTGAAGATGAACCTATCGAGTCTCAACCTCTCCCTTGTCCAAGGTGCTTTTTAAGAGATTATTGTGGATTATAAGGATAACCAAGATAAATCAGCTATAGGATACATGACCTACCTAAGCATCCAAAAGACCTATCCATAATACAAGATCAGAGCTCCAAAAGAAATTATTAAACCCTAAAGCTTTATTCCTCAAGTAGAATGGTCAATAAGCAAATGTTTGTTAGCACTTCTTCACTTAATCTTCAATCTCTTTTGACTCTTATGAAATGGTGGTAAATTACCTTGTGTGTGTGTGTGTGTGTGTGTGTGTGTGTGTGTGTGTGTGTGTGTGTGTATATATATATATATATAGTATCTTACCTAAAAACTATTTGAACATGTCAGCTATACTAGGTTGATTGGGTCGACCTAGTACATTCTTGAGTTATGCCTAAAGTCTATGTTATGTCAGCCAGCATGCAAACAAGTCAAAATAGAAAACATGAACCCAAAATACACTAGGTTAACAAGGTCAACCTAGTGTACTAAATAGGTAAAAATATAAATGAGGCAATGAAGGAATAAAGCATGATAATGACTGGAATAGATAGGAAAGAGAAGAAAAATCCTAGAGTTCATGGTTTTAGGGAGCTAGTGTGTAGATAGGAAGTGGTAAAAGGAACAACAATCTTATAAAGTACCGATGGTATGCTGACCCCTTTCTTGATGCACCCTTTAAGGCATGCACTTAGAGATATTGAGACTCAATAAGTTTCTACAAGATATTATGTGTTAGTAATCAATGAAATTTTTAAATATTATGTGTATATAGGTTGCATCTTCTTCAATGTTTTAATATTATGATGCTTTAACTCTAGATAATAAAACTCATCTAAGAACCCTCATTTTACCTCATCCTATTTGATGTGGGTTTGAGACAAATCAATTAGAGCAAACTAGTCCTAGTTGCATCCACTTAGGGTGGCCATAAATAGTTAAATATTTTGCATATGATCCATTATGTTCTTAGCTCACAAAGTGATCTCATAATCTTGCCAATATTGTACTACATATTCTACCCTAGATAATATCTTAATACATAGTTATGATGGTTCATATATAATTCTACTGATGGGCCTTGGTGAACCCCCATTTCCACTTCCTCTATCTATATGGTTCCACCTGGTTCACCAAGCCCACTTGAGCCACCACTCATACTCCCAAAGCTTCTACCAAATCTACTTGTACCCCCACTAGTTCCACCTTTACTATCTCCCAGAGGAGGGCCAACATTTCTACTAATTTGACTAGAAGATCCACCCCAACTATAGTATTACTATCAAATCATCCATCTCCCCTAATTTTTGGGTTGTTAGATTCACTTGTGGTTAGCCTAGTAGTGTTTTTAGTTTCTATATCATTAGACCCAATGGTCATGTTGGTTTTTATTAATTCTACCATATTCATGTCTTTAGATACACTTTGTATAAATTCTACTCACAATTGATTTTGTCATGACATGAAGTATAAAAATGCCTCTAATTGTCACTATTGTGTCTCTAACGACTCCTCTGTAATTGATACACTATCTACTTATAATGTCTCCTTAATTCACTAATTTACTCTATGTGTGTAATTCTATCAAGTCACTCAATAATCTCTTAAGTTTATTAATACCCATGCAAGGATTTAGTTCACATATGAATTTGGCTTTGTTACCTTCCAATATAGTCTCATCAATATCTTATTATCACATGAGTAGACCCCACACCATCTATCCATTCCTTATGTATCCAATCAATTATCATTCCTCTTCCTCACTTTGGTCTTCACTTTTACTCGATGTCACCTGGTTCACCTAACTAGATATCTTTCCATGTATTATTTTCCTACACACATAACATCTTGGGTTTCCTTCCCACCCCATTTATGAGGTAAAATTGATTTCATGACACTAAACCCATCATTCATGGAACTTTATCCTATGATCCATATCAACCACTTCTTTTCACAATGATATAATCTAGTATCGACTAATTATGGCACTTCCTTCCTCAACTTCCTACCCTCCTAACCCTCATGATGTGGGTAAGTGTTTTACTTTAAATTGATCCACTTTGCCCATTTATAGATAAGTAGCATCTTCACCCACAATTCTATCTTATTTATGAATTTATTCCTTGGATCCATGAAGAAATTTACTATCACCTCATCTACACATGAATAATTAATGACTACAAACTCTAAAATGTATCTTTCCATATCTTCCCCATCAAATTTATCCATAACATATGTCTAAACTATGATCTAATATTTTAAAGCCACAACATTATCTAGATTCCACTTGATCTCTAGGTTGTGTGTCATAGACCTATATTTCATTAAAGATTAGATCCAATCAAATAATAAGCTAAGGAACTTAAAAAATAATCCATCATAGAGGTAGTCATATAAATGGGTTCACACCATATAGTCATATCAAATCCTCTCGGTGCCTTTTATTTGTAAAATTCTAATGCATGATGGTCAAATAACTCATCAATATCATGCAAAAATATTATCCAAAACATGTTGCAACCTTTTATCTCATTGAGGGTCCCAACAACAGAACCAAAATGTTATCTTATTTTTTTCATTGCACCATCAGGTCCTAGAGTTAACATGAGTTATATGGAACTGACATATCAAAGTAGAGAATCTCACCCCAAAGGTCATAACATAGTACTTTAGGACCCTCATGGCTTAGTTATTTATAGAGATCCAAGAAGAAATAACAATAACATAAATTAGCGACACTATAATCAACTTAGAATACCATGGTGAATGAATAGATAAAATTCCATTATGCATAAAACAAGTACATAAAATATCTTAGAGTAGGAGGTAAACTATCACATTTTTTCTCTCTATAGATATTTAATGTTTTAGTCATACTACACTGAAGGTAAATTATTATTCACTTACTAAATGACTAATTCCATTAAGTTCATGGTGTTACATCCTATATTCATTTTCCAAAATGTGAACAATGTTAAACCAACTTACACCTATAAAAAAGTATATAAAACATTAATACTAATATGGGTCCAACATAGATTTTATAGAAAGGCTTATACATTTATGCATGTATATTTTTTCCCCATCTTTTTCCAATTAAATAAAAAATTAAATTTTACATTTGGTGTTGTATGGTTTTATAACCATTTATGTAAACCATAAAATCGGTATCATGAAGCATATAGGAAACCCAATGCAAAGGGACAAAGCTGAAAATTGATGATTTTATTCTAACTGAGAGTATAGTAAAATATATTTTCTTTAATTTTATGTAAGACTACTCTTATATATCCTTGGTTTAATTAAATACTTGTTGTAAATATGTGATGGATATACACAAATGTCCAAGTGTAATTTTTTCCAAAAAGATTTTTAAAGTATATTTTATGTAACTTATAAAATAAAACCTTTAGACATGTAACCTACCATTTTATAACATAAAACATCAAAATCTAGTAGTAAATAAATGTAAGCACAATGTAGGAGGCTACCAATGCACTAAAATATTGAATAATGTCAACTAATGTACTTAAGTTAGAGATATATTATATGAGGAATTTTGAAATATTTACTTCATAAAAAATATAATATTAATATTATTAATGGGGTCATAACACATGGTACTAATGTACCCAAAAAGCTAATATTATCATATAGTGCCTATAAGGTAAAATTAAACCATTCAAATTTGGTTCCTAAAAAAATATTATTTCAAATAATACCTTTGAAGTAAGATCTCATCATACAAAATCTTTAGGAATGATTACTACATGTATATATATCAAGGAAGGCATAACACATACCTTAATGATATAATTTTAATCACATTAGAGTAGATTAAACACCTAATTAAGCATTTTCCATAAGTAACCCAACTAACTACGAGTAAAACATTTCCTATGATAGTCTCTCTATTAGGTCAACACTCATGATGATATCATAAATACCACAAGTGATCTTGATAAGTGATAAGTTTTATAGTACCATAGTTTTAATCTACCTTCAATTTACAAAAATTAGAACACCATTATAAACTACACACATTTTTGCTCCAATGCTTTCATGGTGATTTTTTAGCATGTTATTTATTACATATACTTCAATCATGTAAATTGTAATTGAAAATTATGGTGATAAAGGCTTGCATGTTAGTTTCATGATTACTAAAAATAAAATTTAATGATATAATTTTGTGTAGTATCCTCACATTGACTATACATATATAGTTCTTACCCACAAATTGTGTATTGTGTTATATGGATATATACATTATGTTAATGCATATGATCACTACATAGTTACATTGCATGTTCTCGTACATTCCCTATGATTTCTCGACATTGTGATACTACATATAATCATTATATAGTTACATTGCATGTTCTCTTATGTCCTTATGATTTCTCAATTACTTACATGTGTGTGTTTGTGTTTGTTGCTTATCGAGGTTTTAGTCCAGTGTTGTCAAAATAAGATCCTCTATTCATCATGTCATGTCATAATTTATTTTGGGCCACATATCCTTACACAATTATTACTTAGTTTATAGGTGGTTACATGATTATGTATGATTTATTCCTTATAGTATGTGATATACTATGTTTGGTGACATTATCCATACTATACGTATTACTCTTGTTTAGTAAACTATGCTTGTTTCTTATGTTACCATGGTCCTCACCATGCATATATTGGGCAATACTAATATTTTTTGTGTGTATTTCATTGATATATTTATCCTTCCTAGGGGCACATTACTACATTGAGGCATATTATTTTTCCCTCTCATTATTGAGCTCATTGCTTATATCTTACTATTTGGGGAAGTACATTAGCCCTCCTACATCATTAGATGTTATCAATGTTTATCATTCTTATCATTTTATATATAAGTATTCCCATTCGATTTAACATAATCATACATTTTCCATTAGCCTCATGGATCCTATCTTACTTATATGGAGTTTCCTTACCTATGTACCTTATGATCCTACATTGATTATATTGAGATGACCTCACATGACCCATGTCCTTCATACATCTTGTCACATCGAGGTTATTATTCTTGATATATCCACTACTAAATAGTGTCCCTATGGGGCATATCCTCTATTCTTATCCTTTTAGGCCCATGACCTACGCATTTCCACTAGGGGCATCATACCCACACCTATATTATGAGCTTCATTGATATACACACACACACACACACACACACACACACACACACACACACACACACACACACACTTTTTCATCAAGGGCATGGTACCTATACTTGCATCTTTAATTTCTTGTTTATTATATTTTATGTTGAATAGGACATTTTACTATTACTTAATTATCTATGCTATATATTCTATGTATTCCATTGGGAGGATTTACACCCATTTATCACATGAGTTTCATTGATTATATCTATATTTATATTTCCATTAGGGTAATTATACCCACACATAAATTTTGATATTTATTGATTAAATCTATGCACGTGCATTACCTTTGTGGTCATCAAACCCATTTATCCTCCATGAACTTTACCACCATATATCTTATACATACGAAGCCTTATCATACACATGTGTTTATTTATATTATATTACATACATCAAGATATTACCTTATCCTAGATACACCTAGTCATATGATGGTTTTCACATATGAAACATATTTTTCCATATCTTTCCATATTAGGGTATCTACTTACATTGGAGCATACCACTTGTTCCTACCTTACTTTACCATTATAGGAATCATACTCTTTCTTAATAATTGAGATTATTATTTATATCTTGTGCATATGGATCTTACAATGGAGCATAAATTTATTCCCCATCATATATTTATATTGATGCATATTGATTTCCCCTCGCTATCTCATCCTCAAGTGAGGTTACACAAACTTATCAAGCTCTATATTATGATATTATTATAAATGGTTTTTCATGGACATATCACATGTCTATCCTTTTGCATATAATGTGGCATATTTTTTCCCTCACTATCAATCACTTTATTCTCCCTTGAGTCATATCTAACTATTGAGTGTTACATATCATATCATGTTCCACTCTACAAAAACTACTTAATTATTAGTAATGGATATGGAAGTAACGATTTATAGTTCTAATTTTCATATTACATATGTATATTTATGTTTTATGATTGGGAGTCATATTATTTATTTTCATGATGAATTATATTGGAAGAAATTTACATATGTTTATGAATTAACTATGTTTTATAATCATGTTTAACTGTGATTTCATTTGTAAATTGATTTACATTACAATAATTGATTGATAATTATATATTTTAAGTACTTGATTATTTTTTATAAGCTTTGACTAAATACCTTTTGTTTGATCTATTTGGTTGTAGGATTGTCCTAACCTCACAAAGTGGTATAGAGGGAGAGTATCGTAGGATAAAAGGGTGTAGATATCAGCAATGGGGATAAAGAGAACTTAATGAACCTACACACATACACTACACTCTTGATTTATTAGCTAAAATGAATGACAATAATTATTATGCTAAAATGTTAAGTGTTGCTTACATTGTTTGTACTTTAATTGAGTAAGACATGTTTACATTATTTGATTTCATTACTTATCTTGTTGATTTTGATTAACATAGTATGTGAAGTCTATGTATTGACTAGTTGTGTTTTCTTAAAATATTTATATAAACTAAAATATGTTTTGTTAACCTTAGATGCATTCTAGCTTATAGAAGTATTGTGTGTTTTTACTTTATAAGTCATATACCCTTATGGCCCTTTTTTGTGACCTAGTGTGGAAACAAAAAAAACGAGTAAAACATCTAAAGTAATTAAATTAAAGGAATTTTTTGACTTTGGAAATTTGGGTTTTGATTTGGTAAAATTTTTAATAAGTTTCCACATATTTTAATGGAGAATAAAATTAGGTTTTAGTTTGTTTGTGTTTAAATTGGACATTATGGAAATGATGAATAAGTTGAATGCACCTTCCATGTTCTAAATCAGAGCTATGGATTGTGAATTAATAGGCATAGTATGCAGATCAGGGTGAAGTAAAGGTGAGCTCATAATAAGGCACTTGTAGTTTAGGAGGAGGGGTGAGTGGCCATGAAAAACATGGATAGGGTTTGGAAAAATAATAAAAACAAGGGAAAAGATATAAATGTACATGATAAAAGGAGAAGGGAGCTCCACATAAAGAAATAAAAGCTAACATGTTATACATTTTGAGTGGCACCGATTGTAGGACCAAGTCAAATGAACTTTAAAATTATGATTTGATTTATGCTTCTTTGATATGGTTTCAAAATGTATTTATTGAATATATGTAATGGTATATTTTTTAGATAAAACCTAGGGTTTCATATTTATACACTTGGGGATGAATTTTTTATAAAAGAAAATTGAATGCATATGTTGGAAAAAATTAGGACCTTATAATTATAGACCTAGGGATGGATCTTGATTCCATCCACATGCCTATAAATATATATGAATATTAAGTCATTTATTTTAAAAGAATGGAAAGTTTAGTGACTATCTAGCTAATACTGTGAAGTGCCTTCATTGCAATGCTTAACTCATGCTCGACCTGATAGTTATTTACTTGTATATGATGACTTTTGAAATTTTTCCTAGTTTTATAGAAACTTTGTTCTTCCCAAATAATTCTTGATAAGTATAAAATG
This sequence comes from Torreya grandis, assembly GCA_037957365.1. Lineage (NCBI taxonomy): Eukaryota > Viridiplantae > Streptophyta > Pinopsida > Cupressales > Taxaceae > Torreya > Torreya grandis. The sequence continues at coordinate 2,020,846 of JARHVA010003137.1, read as the reverse complement.
TTTTAGATCCTTAATTGTTTTTAAAAAAACTAGGATTGGGTAGTAGCTGGGAGGTTTATTGATCTAAAGACTATTTTAAATTTGAAGAATTTATCTTAGATTTTATAACCAAAGAGTGTATAGAAACTTTAGATTTATATACCGAGGTAATGCTCATAAAAACTTGTATATTATCAAAATAGAAGAAGCCTGAGAATATTTTGGATAATGGTATACCTTCAAGAATACAGGTTCAAATTGTTAAGGTAGTATAAAATGGTTATAAAAATAAATAAATCTGGTAGGTGTACATACAGGGAGTAAACTATATAATATGAAAATGAATTTGTGTTAAGGGATTAGAAATTTTTGAATGACTATAGTGTATTTTATAGCTATAATTATATATACATACATATATATATATATATATATATATTTGTGTGTGTTTATGTACACATATACACACAAACATATCAGAACATATTCATTTAGTTATGTGTAAATACAGGTATAAAAATGAATATTAGGACCAAAGTTGAACATAGTGTTATTTCCATTTTGAGATACCCATACAACTGTGGGATACAATGGGAATTTTGGGTTAAGTTATTTAGGTTTTTATATAAATTTAAAAATATTAATGTTTTCACTAGATATACTTCTAATTTGTGTGGACTTGAATAAAGAGAATGAAAAAAATGCTTGCATATGCTCAATATACACGTTCAAATAGTATAATACTTTGTGTTGAGTCCTTAAACACTATAAATAAATTTGGGTTGAAATTGAATTTGGTGTGTGTGTGTGTGTGTGTGTGTGTGTGTGTGTGTGGCCACACTTTTATATTAGATAAAAATATGATATCATTTTAGGCAATTAGAAAATTTAGAGCTAAATGTTAAAAGATATAAGTTTCTATAGTAGTATAAAATAAGCTAAGGAGGTTTTACTTGTGTTCATAAGCTATTTTAAGCTTGTCTAATTTATATTGATGTAATAAATGGATATTATTAAATTTTGTGTGATTCTAAGTTATGGATAAGATATGGAGTTGTGAAATTATTATAGTGTAAATATTCTAGGATTTTTATCTTTTAAACATATATGCATGTTTGGTTTGAATGTAGTTCATTTAAAAAATAATTATGACATTGTTGATTGAGTTAATAGAAAACAATGGGATTGTTGAGAAAATTATTTTTTTTACCTTACATTGCATAATTATTTGGATTTGATGTATGTTGCAATATATATTTATTATTCCATGATTTATTTATGGTAAATCATTAGGCATGCTTCATTTTATAGAAGGTGATAGATATATGAGGGAGTAGCCTTGTAAATCATATATCTACCCCCTAATATCATATGATAGACTATGATTTAGTAGCAAAGAGTTTGTGTGAGTGAAAATGACTCATATCCATGAGAGATTTGATTTTTTTAATGAAAACTTTTGCCAAAGTAATGTTATATCTAATACATTTTCATTTCATTGTAATTTCTAGTTTACATGTGCATGTTTATGTCATATTAAATAGAGGATAATTTTCCATGGTCTATGTGACTCTTTCATGTATTAGTGATTATACACACACAATTTTTAGTTAATTTCTAAATTTCCACATTATTTTTTTTTTCCTCCTCTATGAAGGAAAAGATCACTCCCACTAGGGAGATGTGCAGGATACTAGTGGTATGTGGTTGGAGGAAAAGCACACCAATATTTTCTCTCTCTCTTTTGGATATTCAACCATTTGGGAATCACATTCATGGCTATTTGTACAGATCATTGAACTACTTATGAGGCTTATTTTTACTACAATACATGTTATCTTGTATATTTGACCTTGTACTTAAGTGTAATATGATGTACATTATTATTGATGACTATTCAACACAACAGTGGTTGTGAGACTTGTAAATAATTTTGAATATTGTAATAGTAGTGGTAGTATGCTTATTTATAGTTGTGTCATGGATTATACTAGTGATTTGATGTACTTGACTCTTTCCACTATTCATTTTATGAGAATATTCATCTTGTATTCAGTTAGAGACTATTTGAAAACTAAATAGATCATATTATAAACCAGTGGGTTAATACATTTATGTATTTATTAATTCAAATACATTTATTAGTTAATTAGTGAATTTACATATGATTATGGATGATTTTATAAGTAATCTATATGCATTTTTATTTAATGTGTAACTTTTATGTATCCTATTGGGGTTATAACATTACATGATGATATTTTTCTATAGTTACATACATGTGTTTCTTGAGACTATTTCTAACAAATTTTATTATATTACATGATAACATGTAATACACATAACTCTTTCTTTCAGGATGAATGATTTTCAGGGACAATATACAATCCCCCACCTTAAAATGGGGGTGTATATATCAAAATATTTTTGCATTCATTTTTTTAAAAATGGAGAAAAAAAATATGCCAAGAAATACCAAGAAATGATAGATATTTTCTTCCTTGATCTAGAAGTGAAGTTGAGTTATCAGAACTTACTCTAAAACTTCTAACATCCAAATAGTTGAGTTTTCATAACTTACTCTAAAATTTATAGTGCCTGAGCATATTTTATTTTTAGTTGAAATTACCAGGGATGGCATTGTGATTCACATCCCATCAAATGTGTATTCTCCTATAATCATATTTTCAATTTTTATTTTAGTTTACTATATTCATACTAATTTACCAAGACATTGACTACTTATTGGCATTGGCCTTTAATTATAGGTACAAAAAATTTACATGCATCAAAGTGTGAATAGAGTCTTGTCTAAACATCCAGATGTTTCATTCTCCCTTACCTAAAGTAAGTGTATGTATGTGATTTGTTTATTATTTTACTTTGACACATGAGTGCATTAATATGCATATACACATCAAAGTTGGGCATTTTTTAGACACTTATTTTTGGTACAAGACCCTTTTCCATTAGGTTTTTCATGTTTTATTACACTTAGTCCACGTACACACATTTGGCTATTTTTGGTACACATTCCCCTTCTATTGTGCATTGTTTCATATCCCTTGACTTATCTCTTCCTCATTAATTGAATGTTTATATAATATTTTACAATGATAATATATGCATTCAATCTATAATTGCTAAAAACCTACAAATTCACTATTCATTTGCCTTTGTATGACCTCTTATGTTCTTGGAATGTCTAAAACATTATTTTAGGATCTTTTCCTAGGTCCTAATAGACCAATATGGTTATATCTATTGGTTTGAATAGGTTTATTTCCCTAATTGGTTCCAATATTAGTGTGAATAGGGTTATTTCCATAACTGATTCCACTCTTGCATCCTGGTCACATCCTTTCAATTAAGTTTACTTAGGGTTTTTGACTTATGTCTCTCCTCATATAATTTTGACACTTTTAAAAATCATATAAATGGTTGGTGATAGGTATTTTCCATAAATTCCCCTTTGTAAGCTCATTTTAAAATCAATTCATTCATTTTTAATTGTTATTGCACATGATACTTTGCATCTTTCATAAGAATATAATTTATTCTTATCAATTTCAATATTTTGTTTGAGATTTCTTCTATTAGACCTTTAGATTCATGTTGGTTATCTCCACATCCAATCTCACATGGTACCGGAGAGGGTGAAGTGCTTGGGTATCCTATTAGGAGATCTAGGATTTCAAGATCTAGTATTCCCCTAACACACTGAGTATGTTCTTCTCTTGCATATTTTTGAGGATGATCCTTAGAATTAGAAAGGTGTAAAATAATTCCCATATTTTAGGGGGTTCTTCCTTGTGTGTCTTTTTTGTAAGAAAATTATAGAGATTTCAAGATTGAATCAAAGCTCATCATTACATCTAGGGTGTCCAAGAAATTTAGGATCAACTATTTGTTCATCCCAATTAGACATCAAAGGCATTGGCATTTTTTATACGAGCAGAGCTTTAAAACCTACACTTGTGCATTAACATTTTTTCTATGCATTATCCCATGTTCATCATGCATGCATTATTTGGTTATGTTATATAATAGTAATATGTGCCATCTACTATAAACTATGTCATCAACATCAAGATCTGTGCATTTTTTCCTTTTCATTTTTAAACCATATCTTTCTTGTAAAAATTCTTTTAAATAAAATTGTATTATAAAAAACTAGTTTCACTTTTTTGGTCATTCGAATTGTAGATCTATGGTTGTCTTCTTAAAAAAATTAGAAGAAATTTTTTTATTTATAATATATTTTTGAGGCTATTTTTCAACACTCTACATAGTGGTGTAGATAATTTCTAATTTTTATGCATGGAAATCTCCATCATTTTCAATTTGTCATAGGAATTATGGTGGCATTCTCCATTTTGGATCATCTAAGACTCCATTCTATTTTGGATCATCTAAGACTCCATTTGGGCTCATTTAGGATCCATTTCAAGTGAATTTTTTTTTAAATGCATGATTTTTCATGTACTTCATAGTGGTGCTATCATTTTATATCATTGTAATTAAGAATTGTATTTTCTACACTTAGCCTACTTTAGGCAATTGTAACGCATTGATATCACAACCACTTTGTTATTTTTTGTAACTGTAAATTGTAAACACACTAAATATAAAGTGTCAAATCATATTTTATTTTTGGGGGGTTATTTCATTAAGTAATTTTAGCAGGGTTTTGGTATGTGACTATTCCCAAATTCTTTGTGTTTATTCTTGTGCACTTATAACTTTGAAATGGGTAATCCTAAATTTACAATGTCAACTCCATACAGCTATGTAATGTATCACATTCATGGAGAGATTTCATGGATAAAGGATACACTCATTACATTGAGAAAATAATTTAAGAACCTTTGGATTCTAAGGATAAAATTGCATGGTTCATTGAACATACTAAAACACTTGGATATTTATGCATATTTATTTCTCTTAACCTTATTTTTCACATTGATCAATATAAGTCACCTAAGGAGGATTTTAAAAATAATTAAAATTCTATATGGTAAAATTGATGAGGTTAGGGGGTATCAAATTGATAATGAACTCATTAATCTATATCAATGCAATTTTAACAATATCCAAGACTATGTCACTAAATTCAATTAACTAAGAGCACAACTCAAAGAATATGGCATTCAAAAGAAGAGTGTGAAATTAGTCTTCAATGTGTTAGGAAATATTCCTTCTTAATATTTTACATTTGTTTCTATATTCTAGACTCATCAATTGACTATAGGAAAATCCTACACTATGCTTTCTTTTGAGTCATTTTCAAAATGTTAATACTTGAACAGGCCAAGTTAAACACAATGGGAATTATCAATACATATAAATCACAAGACTTGGTAGTGGGTCATCCCTAACATGAAAAAGGGTCTAATAATTTGAACTAAAAAATGCAATACTCACATATATATCATGTACAATCATCTCATCCTACATCAACGACTACTAAATCTTCTTTCAAGAAAAAGGATTTTTTAGGAGAGACCAATTTGTTCATATTGTAATAATGTTGGTCATGATGAGCATCATTGTCATGATAATAAAATTAATGAGTTGACACATTTTCTTAAGAATCATATCAATTTATCATCATCCTACATAAAGGAGCCATATTCTTCCACATCTTCCAAATCAAAGAAAGGGAAAGGACAAGCACTAGTCACAGCAAGTAAATATTCACAAAAATGGATACTTGACTCAAGGGATACACATCATATGGGTTATGATTAGGAATGATTTCCTTCATTAGAACCTTTTTCTTCACATCATATTCTTATACGTGATTATACACCAGTGGATGTTATTGGAAACAATTCAGTTGATATGCACAATGGCTTGCTCATTTGAGAATATTCTTTATATTCCTAACTTATGTGCCAATTTTAATTTTGAGTTCCAAATCACTCATCTTGGGAATGGCTATAAAGTTTAGTTTTTCCTTGATTCCATGGAGATTCAATATCTTGAGGATAATGCCTTGGTCTCAATGGGACATGTTGATCATGAGTCTCGATTATATGCATTCTCCCACTTTGTGCCTCATTATCCTTCTACCACTTTACTCATTCATATTAGGTGAGTAAAATATGGTATGAGTAGTTTGTCCATCTAAACTATTGTTATCTCTAGTAGCTCATGTCAAAGTATATGGTCACAAGACTCCCTCCTATCTATTTTATGATAGTGTATGTTTAGGAAGTATAATTGGCAATCATCCTGAAGTAAATTTGATAAAGGGACATTTTTTATCACTTTACAAGTCCTTGAGTTGGTTCCTAGTTATCTCATGGGTCCTTTAATACATTGTCTTTCATCAGGACTTGTTATGTCCTCACCTTCATTGATGACTATTCATGGTACACTTGGGTCTACTTCCTTTGTCAAAATATTTAAGTATTTGATTGGTTTCAAGACTTCAAGGCTCAATCTAAGAATCCTATCAAAATTCTCCACATAAATAATGGCCAATAATATGTGAACCATTACCTTGAGTATTTTTAAAATCTTGAAGGGATTGAACTTCAATATTCATTTGTATACACATCACAACATAATGGTATTGTTGAATAGAATAATAAGAATGTGAAAGATATGATTTCTTGCATGATGCATGTTCATTATCTTACTCTAGAATTTTTCATTGAAGATATTAATGATGTTGTTCATAGTAAAAACCAATTTATCCATAATGCATTGAAAGGCATGACTCCTTTTGAATCTTTGTGCAGTAAAAATTTAATTTTATGGCACTTTCAAGTTTTTGGCTCCCTTGCTTTAGACTGCATTCCTTTAGGGAAATATAAGGCCTTATAACCTCAAAGTTATCCATGCCTCTTTTTTATATATCTTGATGGTGTCAAGGGGCATCAGCACTTTGATTAAGAGACAAATCAGTTTTTCATTAAGAGTGGTGTTCATTTCTTAGAAACATTTCCTCCTTTGGTCTCTCATTTTTCACCTCCTCCCTCCATAGTGGACTCCAATTATAGTGACTCCAAGGATTATTATTTCACCTCCATCTCTGCATGGGTCATATTCAATGGTTACATACTCAACTCCTTCAACCTTGCTCCTTCATCATCTTAATGTGTTCAACAAAATATATATTTAGTAGGCATATTTATCAAGGATCCTTCAAACACTCAAAATAATCATTTGAAGTATTTCCATCTTACACATGTAGATTTCCATTTCTTTTGATCAACAATATTTTCTTAAAGCACCAAGTCTTATTGTGTGTGATTTAGCAATGGAGGAAGAGTATAGTTCCTTGATGAGGAACCACACTTGGTACCTATTCCCATTTCCTAAGAGAAGGGAAATAGTTTTTCATAAATTGATCTACTAAATCAACTATGAAATGGATGGTACTATTGATAAATTCAAAACAAGGTTAGTACCAAAGGGTTATCATAGGTTCCTAGTGCTAACTATGTAAACATTTTCCCCATTGTTAAGATGAATTTCATTCACTTCAATCTTGTTATTATTACAACTCATGGTTGGGTTTTACATTAAATAGATTTGAAGAATGTATTTCTTCATAAGAACATTTAGCAAGAAATTTGCATGGAGCATCCACAAGGGTCCATGTAGGACTCTTCATTGGTTTGCATATTGAGGAAGTCGATCTATAGCCTCAAATAAGCCCTTCGAGCTTGGTATTCTAAATTTCTTCCTTTTGTCGATCATATTATCAAGATTCTACTTAGATCCAAATGTATACATTATATAATAGGATGACTCCAATTTACTTTAGGTCCTCTATATTGATGACTTTATTCTTACTAATATTTCCTCACCCATATTTAGCAAGGTCAAATCTAATTTTGCATAATCAATTTGTTATGGCTAATTTGGTCCTTTTGCACTACTTTCTAGGGATTAAAATCACTTAGTATTTCTCTAATATCTCTCTTGATTAACCTAATTATGATCTTGAGATATTAGCTATATTCCAAATGGCTTATTTTATGCATGCATCGACTCCTTTTTTTAAGAATTCAAGCTTGAGGAAAAATGTTCCACTCAACTGGTTGATGCCACCTTGTATTTATAACTTGTTAAGATCCTAATCTATTTGATACACACTCACCTTGACATTTCCTTTGAGATTTTAATAATCTCAATATTTATGTATGAACCACATGATATTTATTGTAAAGTTTCCAAATACATTTTGCATTACACCTAGTGCACTCCTCGACTTGGGATTCACTATGCAGTAAGGACTAATCTAGACATGGTCAAATATATGGATTTCTATTGGGATGGATATATTGAGGATCATAATCCCACATCAAGTTATATATTACATCTTGATTTATTACCCATTATCTTGCATATCAAGAATCAACATGCTATTACTCTCTTCGACTAAGGTTGAGTATAGGGGTTATTAATGCTACTATTAAGGCTATTTGACTTCAAAATATTTTGACTCTGTTTATCATCACCATTCCTTATCTATATATCCTATTTTATGACAACCAAAGTGTCATATAGATCTCAAATAACCCATTTCACCATCAACGGACCAAAAAAAATGAGATCCACATGCACTATATCAAAGAGTTGATTTAAGAACAAGTCATTGATCTTCTATATTATCCTACATTAAAATAGGGTATAGGTATCTTCACCAAACCCTTCACTAAGAGTAATTACCCTCAATTTTTAAATCTATTAGGGGTATAAGACACTACTTTAAGGGGGGTCACCTAACCTCTTCCTATCATCCTCTCATGGGGGGTTGTTTTGTCCTACGATTTTTTTCCTTCTCTTCTATTTTAAAGGGATCATTTTTTACATGGGTACCTCATAAAACCTTGTTTTTTGGATACATTTTTTTCATTTTTTCATTTTATTTTAATCCCTAAGTTGAACCTAGTAGGGGATGTTGGTGTGAACAATATTATTTCCCAAACTAGTTTCACTATTGGTGTGAACAAGGTTATTTCCCTAATCGATCTCACTTTTTGGTCCCTTTCATGCTCTTTCACTTAAGTTTACATAGGGTTTTTCACTTATGTCTCACCTCATATGATCTTGAAACTTGTAAAAATCTTATGAATGGTTGGTTAGTGGTATTTTCTATAAATACCCCTTTGTAATCTCACTTTGAAATCAATTCATTCATTTTTAATTGTTGTTGCACATGATATTTTCCATTCTTGATAATAATATAGTTTATTCTTATCAATTTTAATATTTTGTTTGAGAGTTCTTCCATTAGGCCTTTATATTATTGTTGGTTATCTCCATAGCCAAATATTAGTCTCCTTAACTTTTGGGTCCTTCATGCCTTATTTTTCACCTTTCACTATCATTTATGGTCATCCCATTTGTAGATTTTCCCTTAAGGAGCCTATCTATACAATTTTAGCCTCAGTCATTTCATCATTTATTCTTATCCTCCCATATCTTATAATTGGAGTCTCTCATGAACATTTATTGAGTCTTATCAATAGGTAATCACATCTTATCAAAGAAATTTTCACCTTGATTTAATTTTTCATTTAATTATCTTATGCCAATGTATTATATTAAAATAAGGTTCTATTAGGAGTATTTAATTGCATTTTATTATCTAGGATAAAAGGTGAACACATTTCTCTCACTTAGGCTTGGATTTCACTCACATGCTTAGGAGATATACATTGACTATGATTCCAAGCCTATGGGATATGTAACTACAACTCCTTGAGAAGTTTCCTAGGTCAAATAACTTACATAAACTCTTTTGTTATGATATTATTAAGGATCAGGTCAAAGATAATAGGAAAAGTGATTCTATATGTTTTGTGCATCAATTCAAGAGAGGTTTTTGAACTAAATACATAGATCAAGGTGCTCCTAAAATTTAAGGAAAATTTGACACTAAATAAATAAAGATATAATAATTCTAATATATTTGTAGTAACTTTTGAGAAAGTACAGTAGGTTTTTTTATCAATTTGAGTAGAGGAGAAAACTCGTAAATTGTTTGGAAATATATATTTCTAAATTTTATGTTGATTTCGGTGTGGACAAAGAGATAACAATTATGAGAAATCTATAGAGAAATTTTATAAAGTGAGAGAGGTTTTTTATCAGTTCTTAAAATTTTCTACCTCAAGATTCACCAAGTTATCATATAGTTCATATTGTTTTCTATTTCATTGGGTTTTTTGTCTTCACCATTTTTAGAGAAATTTAAGACTAGTCTTGACCTCTTTCAGATTAGTCTAAAATTTGTCAAGTATTGTGTGGGTCTTTTGGACCACCATGTCATGTATTTATTATTAGATTTCATGTATTTCCATGGTCAAACTACATACAAATGTGTTCCAATTTGAATTTAAAGATACCTATATATACACATGTACTCTAAGTCATTATGTAATGTTTATCAAGCTAATATATATGTCACACTTATTGAAGAGAATGCACATTTTTTTTGTTAGTCCACTATCTACCTATTGAATTCTTGTGGGTGCATACTTGTACCAAAATAGTGATTGCATTAGAGCATATAACCTTATTGATTATCATAAGGATAGGAGGTGGATACTTCTCTCATATTGGGATGGATCACTCACATTTTCAAAACTACATGAGGCTTGATTTTAAAGCATGCAATGTAGAGTAACCCTTACTCATGGATCATGGGCCACTAACTCTAAAAATTTCCTTTAACCTTGGTTGTATTGTCAGATATTGTGGACATATTAGGGTTACATCAAAGGAGATAATATTTTGACATTTGAGCACACATTTATATTTATTGATAAGAGTATTTTATACTTTTGTTGCTAACAAAAGGTTTCAATAATTTAGGCTTTAGGGATCTATAAATTCATTTTTGGACATGTCTAACTATTTTCAATAGAGCCTATCACTTTTAGATTTTGTTTCTAGTCATTTTTTTATTTTATACTTGTCATCATCACAAATTATTATCCATTACTGGAGTTGTTTTCATACTATTCTAGAACATGTTTCCTAAATTCTCAGTCACTATCAAAACTTAGATAAATTATAAATTAGGCATACACCTATCTCTCACCTTTTTACATTTCAATTTCTCAAGTTTTTAATCTCCTTCAATATTTCTACACTCAAGAAAGTTTTATTTATTGTAAATTATTATATTTATTTAGATTTTCCTTGTACTTTTGTTGAACATGGTTGGCATAGTTTTTTAAACACTTGTGAGCCTCCTTGTGATACATCATCATTGCCCATTTTTTTAATTCTCAATTTAGGGTAATGTAGACACCAAAAAATGGCCCCTAAGAATTTATTAGTCATACAATTGCATGATTATAGGATACCTATTTTTTTTTATCATTTATTGGCCCAAATTAGGCATTATTGGTGAGTTTTTTTTTCACTTTTTGTCTTTCCCCCTTCTTCTCTCTCCTTCAACCTTTCGCTCTCCATATGTTTTGGTTGTCATGTGGTGGGTCCCCCTAGAAAAGTAAATATTATGTTTTTGGTTGTGTTTGTGTTCTGAGTTCATTTGGGTACACCTATGTCTTATTGTCATCTCTTCTATAATTTTTCAAACATTTGATGTCATTTTACATTTCAATAAGGTCTTAATTTAAATTAAATACATCTATAAATAAACATGCATCTTAATGCATTTAGGCATCTAGATATAATTTGAAAAAGAATATAACGTTTATTATTCACATAAATTTAGTGAAAATTTACAATAATTATAGATAAATCAAGCCAACATATAGAGGGAATTCATTTTAGAAATGAGTTTCATAGTAGTGATGCATTAAATTATATTAGTTTGCATGGCTAAAGAATTATTACATTTATTAGCATGATATCTTTGATATTCATATTATTGAGGGGCCGATAAAATATCAAGGAAGTTCATGTTTTATCTAGTGTAAAATAGACCCCAAAAAACATTTTTCCTTATTATTTTTAGTTTAAAATACCTAATTAGGGTTTGGATAAGAAGTGTTATTTTTAAGTGATAAATATAAAGTTTTAAAAAAATGAGTGTAATTTTTGGGGGTCTAGTTTTGATGAATGTAATCATTAAAAATAATTACACCTCCATGGCATTTCTAAGGACCATATTGTATTTGGTAATATAACCAAGAATATTGTCTTTCCATAAAAAACTACTTTTTCTTATTAGAATTTGGTGTTTGTTTACAATTCTCACAAAAATAAAGATACTTTTATGAACCCTATTTTTTCATTTATTGATTTGGTTTTATAAAATTAATCAAGTTTGACTTATTATTTTATATTTGTTTAGACCTAGTTAAATTTTTATGTCAAAATATTTGTTTCAATTTGATTGAAATCCATTTATCTATAACACAATTTTGTAAAATCAATCTCTCTTAAACCTTTTAGAGTTTCATCTTTGGGTGAACCCACTTTATATTGATTGTAATTTATCCTTATAGAGTTATATATTTTTTGGATACATATCAAGGTTGGTGGAACCCCTACCTAGAAAAGGATTGATTTTGAATAGAGCCACAACCAAATCTAGAGCATAAGAGGGAGTCTAGTTCCCAAAAACTCAAAATACAAAGAACACTAAAAATAACCTACAATACTAAAAAAATAAGAAAACTGATGATATAGCATGGTGAGACAAGTTATATCCATCTTAAAAGATAGTACTAAATAAGAAAATATCTCACTCAAAACACACCAAAACCCTTAACACCTACCTATCAGAACCTATCGACCACATGGAAATTAACCTAGAGCCATAAGAGTGCAGTTACCTCTGTTGGAAAATAATGGTTCCATAGTCCACTGCATGCAACCAATGATGGAATTCATAGCATCTAATTACAACCTTTCTGCTTCAAACAAAGTACCACTCCTCCACTAGCTTAAATATGATCAAGAAAAAACCATTAGGAAGCTGAAGGCCAAATGGATTTTAGATAGAGTAAAATAACTTAGCAAGAAGGATGTTTCTTGATGTAGAGTTAACTCCATAACCTTCACTTCTCTTACACTTTGCATCTAATTACAACCTCAAAGTTTCTAATCTTAACTCTACCCTTAAGCTTCTTTTCTTGACCTAAATTGCTCTCTAGTTGGGCTTATTAGCCCTTTCACAACCTTGTTAGCATACAGAGCCCTCTATACATATGGAAACATATAAAAAATTTGTAAACCCTAAAAATATCTTTACATACATTGGGACAAATATTTTTATGAAATTTTGGCACTTTTTAATGGTTAGAATCGCCTCTACACACCAAACCCTAGTTTAGGGTTTCTAGGAGCCTATCACTAGTTGAGAGTTAACAAAAATCAATAGAGAATGCTTTAAGAGGTTTCATGGATATGTATAAGATTTATTATGTATATATTTAACTAGTAGAACTTATCTAAGCACTGGTTATTCCTTACAAATTCTCTGCTAAGGGATTCCTTCTCAAAACAAACTTGATTGTGTAAGCAAAATGTCACTCCACCAGTCTGTATCAAGATTTTACAACTCATACCACATTATTGATCAAACTAAAATCTATAAAAAAATTAAATGGACTCAAACACACTTACCAAAACATTATAAAGCATTGTAACTTGATTCTTTAATCATGTCCTTTCAATAATTCCAAATATGTAGTCCACCATGCCAATGTTCATCACAAAAAATAGGGTCAGATTTGGAGATGCCTATACTTATAAGGTTTATTTGTTGTTAAAGAGTCTTTAAACATAAAATATCACTTATTTAACTTTTATAAACATTTGACACATTCTACCAACTTTGATTACTTGGCAAGTTTAACATCATAGTCTACAGGAAGAGAAATTTACACAAGACAAGGGTCTGTTTGTCAATATACTTGAACACTAAATGAATATATTATCATTCCTTGAAACTATAAGCTTAAAAACATTCAAAAATAATTCAAGAACATTTTTAAAATTTATAAAACATCATTTGATAATCCCTCTTACAAAATCAAGTATGTAATAGAGTCAAGACACTCAAACAAATTGCTTTTTTGCAAACAGAGGAGACCTTTGTCATAAAGGTAATTGATTATGTTAATTCATGATAATTTTCATAAAATAGAGTCATTTCACTTAAAATTATGATAAAAACTAAACATATCCATAAAATATATTATAAAAACTCCTATTTTGTACTCATTGGAAGCTTTAGTTCATTATACAAATATAGACTTACACAGTCCTACATACATCTTGACAAACCTTCATTCTTTGTCAATCTTGTCTACTATATTTTATCCATATCCTATCCTTATAATTATAATCACCACATACTATATTCTTTCCTTATATGATATAAACTCTTAAAATATGACTTATAACCATTTATTGATTCAAGAAACCACTAATAACTCCTAGACCCACGTAGGGTGGTGGACACTCTAGATGCCACCTCATACTTCCAAATTGACATATGTATTTAAAACCATCTTTGTAACATTAATAAGGCCTTAAAGGTATATTAAAAATTTATTCATCAATTACATGGACTTTTCACTTACCTAAACCACCTAACCATCTTGCAAATTTGAAAATCCCTTTTGGTGGAAAATCTTGTTTGAACTCTAATTCAAATTTACACACACAAACATGACTCTAAGACACATTCTAGACCACTTTTATCATTCCTAAGATATACATGAATCATACTCCTAAGGGGAGAAAATAATTTGACACTCATATTCTTCTTCAGTTAAATGTTCATACAAATGTGTGTGTTCCTTGCTTCCACACCTATGCCTCTGCTTCCTCATCTATGCGATCCTTTGGTCTTACTTTTATTATTCCTTATACTGATCCTTTTACCTTCAATTAACCTTTTTTTTTCTTTATTTCATGATCCTCTTCAATCTTCATGGTATGTAATATAAACTACCATTCTTTATCTATTTCCTCTTTTAACATTGTTATTTCTTCCTCTTCATCAGTATACCTATGTAATATCACACTATCCTCATTTCTTGGTAACCATTCCAAGTTCTCTTTCTTTCTCATATCCTTGGTATCAACATCCTCTACCCTATTATCATCCACTACAACTTCTACTTTGACTATCCAATCAACCAACTCATTACCTTGCATCTTTTCTTCATGGACTGGTAAATCAGTCACATCCTCATTGACCTATTTATTATTTTCCTCAAGAACTTCATGTGCTTCTTTAATCTTCATTGATCCAATGAAATCCTCAAACAATCCTATTGTATCCTTATACAAAATATCATATTCATCTTCATCATATTCATCAAAGATTACATGCACTTCATTACCTGTTGTGCCTTTATCTTTATCACTTGTTGTTTGATTTTAATCTTTTCAATCCTCTTCATCAAGCAATGAACCATTTTTAGGGTATAAAAACACCCCATATTCAATTGTACCTTCACTCTTCTATGCATCATCTTCTTCTTCCTAATCATGCTCTTCTCTTTCCATATCTTGACTTGCATTCAACCATGACAAATCAATGTTAGATTGAAAAGTTTGAGGCCTAATTGCCTCTCTCTACTCTTCCATGGCAAGTTGTGTTGACATATTCTTAAACTACATCTCCATATATTCCATCACTTGTTGGTTTGATTTCTCTTACAATCTTTCTCTAAAGTTGCACTTGAATCTTTTCTTAATCTTGATTCCACACTATAAACTATACACATTCCACATCCGTAATAACTTTATTTCCATCCTTACCAATTCATATTTCATTTATTTTATCTCTTTCTCCATCTTCCTCTCACTGTGGCATTCAACTTTAACCATGCCTCTTACTTTCCTTTCTACCACTTCTTTCATCTTCATCTTGAGTACCTCACTTGGGTACATTCTCTTATTTTGTTTTGGTCTCATTTGGACCACATATTTTGGTTCACTCTTTGAACCCCTCTCACTCTTTATCTCAGACCTCACTAAGGCCTTTTCACATTTTTTCCTTCACACTTGGATGACCTTCTCTTTCTTGAGCTCTATTTATGAGATTTTCTTCTTTGAGCTTATTAATAACTCTCTCATTTCAGGGCTGCCATCACACTATTTACTTATTTCCTTTCCTCAACTATCACATGCATCAATAATACATTTAGAATAATAATTAAAACACTCCATGCAACCTACCTCCTTACTTACCTATAAATTCTTTATCCACATGTAACATGCATTAATTACCAAGCTCGTACTTGTATAAACTTATTCCCAGAGCATCTAGATGGCTTTGATACCAAAAATGATGTAGATCTAATTCCATCAACCTTCACTTCCCTTACACTTTTATTTCAAACTCTCCAAAACTTCTTAGCTAACACTAGGCCTATCTTATCTAAATTGACCAAAACACAAACATTTGTTTTATCAAAGTTCTAAGGCACTTATCACATTATTTAAAACCATATCAAACCTATTTTATCACTCATCAACTCACCAACACTATCCAAGTTTCAATTCCTTCCTTTACCCAATCCTGTATACTTTTCATATAGTCTTTGTAGCCCTATTTTGATCCTAATCCATTTTGTATGGATAGGTACTAGTGTACCTTGAGAAACAAGTGAATGTTTTAGATACCCTTTCTAATATCTGACTATCCTCAAAGTTTTCAATCCTAAATCTACCCTTAAGCTAATTTTCTTAGCCTAAATTTATCTCTAGTTAAGATTATTAGCCCTTTCACAACACTAGTACTAAGCTTTTCACAAATTTTTGGCACTTTTTGATGGTTAGAATTGCCTCTACACACCAAACCCTAGTTTAAGGTTTTTAGGGGCCTATCACCAGTTAACAGTTAATAAAAATAAATATAGAACATTTTAAGAGGTTTCATGGATCTATAAAAGCTTGATTAGGTCTATATTGACCTAGTATAACTTATCCAAGCACTGGTTCTTACTTCCCAATTCTATGCTAAGGGTTTCTATCTTAAAACAAACTTGACTGTGTAAGCAAAATGCCACTCCATAGGTCTGTATCAAGATTTGAAAACTTATACCATTTTCTTGATCAAACTAAAGGCTCTAATAACTTTTAATGGACTCTTACACACCCAAACATTCTAGAGCATTACAACTTAATTCTTTAATCATGTCCTTTCAATAATTCTAAATATACAGTCCACCTTTTAAGGCATGCACTCAAAATTATTGAGACTTGATAGGTTCTTATAATATATGAAATTTTGGTAATGAATGAAAATTTGAAAATATTATGTGTATACATATGCCCTAGCCTAATCTCATCACATGTCACGTAAGTGCAACATGGGACGGTACTTCAGGATAGAACATGATAACACACAACACTGATGCTAAGTAAAGTGCATTAGAAGCAAATTAAGATAAATGAAAAGATAGAACTGAAAATCACATACCTTTAACTTACCTTAGTGTTGTAGATAAAGAAGAAGATTGAAAGGAAGTGAAGGCATCCAATGTAAAGCATAATAGGCAAACCTTTAAAAATTAGTGCAAAAAAATGTGCCAAAAATAAGAAATTTTATAAGATAGTCATATGATAGTGTAAAATAATCTATATGTCACCACAAATCTAATATATTTTATGGTTTGCAAAATGGATGATAAAAAACAAAGATATGAGCAAAATATGGAATCTGAGGAAAAATAATTGAGAATTTTGATTTTTGAAAAAGTGGCCTTAAATAGGAAAAAGAGAAATTATTTTGTTATTTTAATTTGTTATAAAGGAGAAAAAAATACGGAGACAAAAGAAGCTAAGATGGTGAGGGAATGACGTGCTAGGCAAGAGAGAATCCTAAGAGTAAGAGCAGATGCACTACAGGTATGCAACCAAGAATCTCAAACTAGTTTTTGAAATTGACATTGATTTAAATGAATTTTGGGTAAATTTTTATCATAAAAATTTACACAAATAAAAAATGAACAAAATTAGGTTCTAAGGGTAGTAGATAGGAAAATTGAAAATGGGTTGAAAGAAAATAGGGAAAAAGCAAGAAAAATACAAATTTTGAGCAAAATACACCAGGTTGACACACTAAACCTACTAGGTTGACCAGGTCAACTTGGTAGGTTGAATCAGGGTGAAAATCCATATGGTCGACCTAGTAGGTGTAGGTTGACCTAGTGTATTCTAGTAGCTAAAATTAAGTGAAAAGGTGTTCAGTTAGTCCATAATGGCCAAAATGAAACCTAAACACTAGGGATAAGAAGATAAGAGGAAATTTAAGAAATTTAAGATAAAATAAGATAAAAATAGGGAAATTTTGGTCAAACTAGGTTGACTAGGGGGCCAAAATAAGCACAAAAAATCATGTAGAAAACTAAAAGAGGGTTAGAATGGCATGAAATGACTAAAGAAAGGCAAGAGGGACCAAAATAGGATACAAATGAATAGAGTAAGCTTATTTTTTATTAAATATAGAATGTATTGTGATTATACATGACATGGAAGAACTAATACATCATTTATTATTTCTTGATTGTAGAGATGATCACAGTTTTGGAGGTTGTTAGACATGTCATGGTTTCTATATTTTTTAGAGAGGTTGAAAGATGGAAATAGAGCTAGACTGGTAGCCATAGGTCTAGGATGTATAATAGATATGTATAGGATACCTTTGAGTGTGGATGTGTTGGCCATGTTCCTTAGTTTTTGGGAATGGCTAACCAAAATTTTTAGATGGGAGGTAGATGGGGATGTGATAGAGGTGGCTATCACACTAGAAGATGTCCATGTCATCCTTAGACTACCCATAGTAGGATCACCAGTGACCATAGGGATACTAGATATCATAGAGGAGAGGGGAGCCTTAGCCATATAGGCTACAGGCTCAAAGATGGTATTGCTATGGTGGAGAGTGAGTATGGATGATGTTTATATATCATAAATTATGGATCTTTGAAAGGTGGTGATAGGCCTTATGACATAGTGAGTGCTCTGTTATAATTCAGATGATAAATAACTATTATATGTGATAACTTTGAGCAATATGATGCTATAGGAGGGAGTGTTATATGATCTGGGCACTATCATATTGGTCCAGCTTATTCATTATCTATTTGAGATGTGGGGTAGAGGACATAAGACCATATGACTAATCATACTATTGAAAACATTAGTATATGAGAGATGTCCTATGTATCAATCGACTGAGTTGACCTATGTGGTTGATAATAGGTCACCTTAGATGAGGAAATGGAGGTAGGACCAAGTAGCATAGGCCATTCCCCATGTGTTAATGCTATAGATGGTGAGATGTACCAATATAGTGTGGCTACCATATGAGCAGCTAGTGACTACCTAGGAGAGTTGGCACATAATTGGACCAATACTAGCGAGAAGAAAGGTGATAGGTAACTATACATGGTGAAGAGAGCCACATCTAGTAGCATAGGTGCTATGGTAGATGGGTCTACCTCATCCATTGATATTGATACTCATGCTCAAGTAGTGGACTTGGCATGTGAGAGAGCCACGAGGGAAGAGGAGATTTAGATTATTGATATTGAGAGTGACATTAAGGCCATACAAAGAACAACCATAGATTGGTTAGGTATGACGAGGGTAGAGTAGGAGGAGGTAGAGGTAGGGGTAGAGATACTAGATGTACCACCACTAACTCCATAGAGAGAGGAGCTATGGCCATTAAGGATACAAAAATGATAGAGGTAGGAAGAAAGAGTAAAGACCATCATCATCCTTGGTGATTTAACAAAGGATCCAGAGGAGAGGATAGAAAGACCACTCATATGGAAGCTGAAATGGATGTGAGATATGACAACTAAGTTTGAGATAAGGAAGTAACCTATAGATGAGGTACTAGCAGATTGTGTAGATAGGGAGACTATGCTAAGAGATTTGTAGATGAATCAATAAGAGTTGAGACACAAATAGGTAAGAGAAAGTATGATTAATTTATTGATTAAGTTGTTCATTTCGTAGATAGATAGATATTATGAGATATTATACATCTAGTGTGATATTTTAGGCATACTTGAGGATGGGGAAGATAGATGAGGGTTCTTGGTTAAGGGAGTACTCCATGATGTTCTAGATGAGACTCGACAATTGTATGACCCCATGACACTAGAGGATTTGAGTGTAACATCTACCATAGCTCATAAAAGCTAGCTTAGACTTATTAGAGAGGCTATGAGGTAGATACAAATGTAGAGAGAGGGCATAGCCACCAATAGAAATGGGTGCAAGGGAGAGGCAAGCTTGGTAGGCCCTATTCAATGAGAGAGCTACACATTAAGATACAGTGACACAAATGGTGTAGGCATATACGATGATGCAAACCCAACTAATGTAAGCACATGTATTGAGCGAAACTAAATTGGTATAGACATAGGTGTAGATATCATGTTTGTATGGATTGAGATCTTAGATTACCTCATTACAGCATATTGTTTAGAGGAGTCAGACTGAGGCCTTAATAGGCAACGTGGCTAGGTCATGAGATAGACATGATGGGGCTTATCCCTAGTGATAAGGCTTTGTATATGATTTTATATGTTATATCAAACTCTTGAGATATATATATGATGTATCATTTTGGGATGTTGGTGTTGGTTGTGTATATTTTCTTTATGATTGTTGTATTTTTTCATTATGGTTGAGGATATGGATGCTTCAGATAAATTTATTTCTAGCACATGCATTTAGCTTTGTTGTATATTTTATAGGAAATATATGTGATGTGGTTTCTTTTATAGCATTATGAATAACACATGCTTGGTTAAAAAGAAACATGTGAAAAGACATGTAAAAATATAATCAATCAAAAATGCACTACACAGTAATTCAAGCTGGGAAATGTGCAAGAACATGAAAAATGACTAAGAATAAAGAACCAAGAAAATGGCAAACAAGATGGTAAAGGGGGATTTATTTTTCAACCAATGTGAAAGATTTTGGAACCAAATTAAAACAAGTAAAATAATACTAAATATCATGTTGGGAAGCATAAAAAATAAGGTAATCAAATGGAAGGGATGAAAAGGGCACGAATGGTAATAAAAACAAATCAAAATTAAGTTAATCAATTACACTATTTCATGATGGGAAATATAAAAGAGAAACAAAATTTGCAAAAAATTGGTCTTAAATTGATAATACTAATTCAAGCTGGGAAGTATGAGAAATTCAAGAAATGGTTGCAATCTTACATGCACATAGAAAATAAAAAATAAAAAGTAAAATAAAAATGAAGCATAAAACATACTAAATATCAAGATGGTAATTATGTCAAAGGACGTGTAACCTCATAATCAATAAAATCTTATCTCTTACTTGACATATGTAATTTGGATGGTGACTTGTTGATTGGAAAAAATTCATTTTGTGAGGAGGGTCAGGTCCTATTCACGGTCTTACACTGTAACTCAAAAAAGAAAACCTAGGGGGTACCAAAACAACATTTGTAAGTAGAAGGATTAGGACTAATAAATCAAGGATGTGGGTAATAAAATATAAAAGATGATAATTTGTGAGGGATTTCAAGTCTTATTCATGATCTTATAAAGCAACTCATAAATGAAATCCCATGGGGAGTGATCAGAAAGCTAAACAATATTTTCCAAGAAGAAATATGAGGAAAGGGAATGAAAAAAGAAGTGTAAAAATCAAATACTTAAGCATCTTATGAGAAGACCTTAGGAGGAAAAGGCACACTAAAGACATGCGAAGACACTAAGTGACTAATGGTCATCTATATACAAAGGAAACCTATTCACTATAGAGACAAATCTTTGTAGGAAAATAAGTGTGCTACTAATATCAACTCATGAAGGTAGAATGGTTAAAATAAACTAAAAATGAGCCTACCTCCCCATGACATATTCCCTACTCTTCAAGACCCCTTATAGAGTCGTCGATCTACTGTGAATATTGGGTACTAGTGTGAGAAATTAGGTAGAACTAAGATTTTTTTTTATTCTCCTCTTCTAATCTACTAGCCTACCACACCCCAAAGGACCTTGGCTCTACCATGAGGCCAACTATGGAGTTTTATATTTGACTAAAAGAAGGAGATGTGATTTGAATCACGTCTTTTAGTGTGATTTGTCTTTTGAGAATATTTTTGCCTTTTTAATATCATTACCTTTTGTTTAAATGATTTGGATTTTAACTTTATTTTGAAGGCTTTTTAAGATTCCTCTTCCATACAGATTTGGAATGACCAATAATGAGAGAGATAGTGATACACATGAATGAGTTGTAGGCTAAGGATAAAGGAAGCTAAGTAAGCCAAGATAAAAGACTGACTAGGACACTTAGGCTTGACAATGAACAAGTATGTGATCTCAAGTCTCAACTGTGTATATGCTTAGTATACAAAAAATGAAGATGGAAAAATGATATCCAAAGGAGTACTGGTGAAACAAAATGGTAATGAGAAATATTATCTCCTAATTTATCACATGGTAAAAAGAGATAATAACCAAAGGGAATAGGGTAGATATAACCAAGTCACCATCACAACTATTTGTGAAAAATAAAGATAAGAAAACAAATAAACATGAAGATACTAGAGAAGAGTTTAGAGAAAAAAATCGAAAGGAAAAAAATGCAATGATAAGAGAAAAATAGCAATGACAAGGAAAAGACAAGTATATGTGAAATGTTAAAAAAAAGAGAAACTAACTATAGCACAAGAAGGAGAAACATGATATAAGATAAGAAATAATTTGACATAGTGTTAAATGATATAATCAAAAATAAATAAAAATAAGATTTAAGCACATGTCCAATCCAAATGTAAATGAGAAAGCACCATGTATGTTCTCATAAATACTAATAAATCTATCCACACATTAT
The DNA here is from genome assembly GCA_037957365.1 of Torreya grandis. Lineage (NCBI taxonomy): Eukaryota > Viridiplantae > Streptophyta > Pinopsida > Cupressales > Taxaceae > Torreya > Torreya grandis. The sequence goes on along the minus strand of JARHVA010003137.1, from coordinate 1,998,052 downwards.
CTAAGACATCAGATAAATCTCTATGAATTTGGATATGAACTATTACTAATGTCTCATCAATATTTGTTGAATATTGGGCAAATAATTCTTTTCTAATCTCCTCAACTACAAAATTAATAATACTCATTGGATCATGTTGAGAAGGGGAATTGGGTGAAGGATGGTCAAGAGAATGTGTGTGAATGGGATATATGAAATATGTAAGAATCATCAGTGGAGAAGAATCTATGGGTGAAGGAGGGTCCATGAGTGGAGAGGGAACCACAAGTGGAGGCATGAAAGGTGGTGAATGGACCATAGGAGGCATAGTTGTGGGAGAATAAGGAGGAGCCTTCTTTTAATAATGACATGTGTGAGAAATGGTATAAGGTCTAGTAATAGCTATAAGATGATCCTTAAGATGCTGCTAAAGGATACGATAACCATCAATGTGATGTGTATCACATTGGTGCCATAGACAATACCTCTCACCATACTTAGGTATATGTTTATAAATAATCATTGGAGGAGGTATAGTAGTGTCAATTAATGGGGAATAAGGATGAAAGGTATCAATATATTTCCATAACTTATGACAATGGGTAGAAGAGTGATTATTTGTCCCATAAAATCAACAAATATGCTTGTGAGTATTCTTAAGAGAAATACTCATAAGACAAGGTGTAATAGGCATGGATGAAGAAGGACATGGAGCATCAGCCCATTTGGTGGGAAAAGGATCCATCTTGGATAAAGGAAGTAAGCCATCACCAAGACAAGGTGGTGAGGGAGAAGGAATAGAAGTAGGCTAAATAAAAGGAGTACTAATGGAATAAGTAAAATTAGGCTCATCAGTAATGAAAGATGCAATAGTAATTAGTTATATCATAGATTCCATTATGGGAGGAGTGGGATCAACATAAGGTCTAAGGAGGGTTTCACTAACCTCAGGAGTGAACCAATGATGGAATATATGGAATCTATAAAAATAGTAAGGCTCGATCATAGCATGATCCATGAGCATAGTCCTATGGTACTCCTCAAAAATTGGAATTGTTGAGTGCCATGTCTACTCTATGATAAAGAGGAAAAATTCAATAATTAGGAACTATAAATGTTGTAACATGAGAAGACACACAAAAAAACTCAAATAAATAATAATGAAAATGCACAATCTCAACATCATAGGCTTGGACAAGGCTGCTTAATAAGGATCATCTAAAAAATAGCCATCTTCATAATCTGGCATATGAAGATTAATGACACAAGTTAGAATAACTTTGTCATCATAATAAGAATGGTGAATAGAATGCCTAGTCTTGGATAATACTATGGGAATGTAATCACAAGGTGGTTTGTAAGAATGAGGTTTCAATGAGGCTAGAATTTGTGAGATGAGATGAGGCATGAGATCAGAAGTTTTGATCTTTAATTTAATATTATCAAGCTCATCATCATCAAAGTCTAAAGGGTTACAAGGAATGTTACCAATGATCTTGAGACACCCATTGTAACCTCTGGTTGAGTTGACAGGAAAGTTTAAAAGTTGTGATTCATGGAATGGAATACTAGGTAAAGTTTCAAGAGTAGGAATCTTAAAAACACCAAAATCTTGGAATTGCTCAAAATTCCAAGGGTTAGTATCTCCTTGGATCTTGTAAATGACTCCATTATAAGGGAATTTGACACATTCAAAGGTGGAAAAAGTGATATATCACATACGATGAGTCCATGACCTACCGAGCAAGATATTATAAGAAAAAGTGAAATTAAATATCATCACCTTTACACGAATGGTAATAGGTGGGATAGTAATGGGAAGCCACAAATACCCAAAAGAAGGAATTTTACTTCTATCATATACTTTATAGGTGCTACATGTAGACTTAATATTACATTTTGAATATCCAAGGGTTTTAATGAAATTAAGATAAGTAACACAACTTCTAGAACCCTCATCAATCAATGCTTGTTTGACTTGGATATCACCTATTTAGATACTAAAAAATAAGGGAGGATCATCTACATGAAGAAAAATATCATCGAGAATCATAGATGTTATGGAAAATTTCAAATAAATAGAAGTATCAATAGTTTCATCAACATTGATGGACATATCTTCACATTATTTCAAGATACTATCCTCAGAACTAGATAAGGCTGCCTCCCATCCTACTAAGGGATGACAAGGGACATTCATCTCAAATAATAGTTGCTTTTATGGTTTTGATGATGTGGCTATGTCCTCATAATCTCTAGAAATGGATTTGGAGATGGTAAATTAGTGAGTTTCCCCATGGGATCCCACTTATCACAACCCATGAGAAAATTGTTAGATATAGGTGCATAATGGTTAAAGGGGTCTTTGGAAGGAAGAACTGAAGATCATTGAAATTTGTGTTGATAAGAATGAAAAGGTTATAAATAAGGTTTTAAATCATTTGGTGATGAATAAGTACTTTATTTAGATTGATCTTTAGAAGTAGAAGAAGTGTTAATATAAGGTTGATTATCATTGTTACTAGAAGATGATAGAAGAATAGTAGAAATGGGATGAGACGTGTTATCCAAGGGAGAATCATAAATTGGATCATCATCAAAGGTTATAAGATATTCTTTCCCCAACTCATTTAAATGAGTTGGAGAAGAATCTTGGATAACATGAAATGTCTTAGAAGGAGGTGGGATGTAGATAGGTTGGGAATTGATGAAAGCCACCACCCTTCACATATTAGTTAGGCTAACCACATTTTCAGCTAGGTGGGTTCAACAATAATTTATACATTATTGGTGGATGAGGTGGGATTGTCTTGGTTTTCTTGAATAGTTTGATGATTAGGTAAAGGATAGCTATAGATAGCTAAATGAACATTTGCTTGATTCAAGGCTTGGGTTTTATCATGAGTTTTGTAATCCTTTAAAGCAAATTCATAAGCTTGTTATCACTTATGAGTGATAGCATCATGATCAAAATTAGGACAAAGAATAAATACCATAGCTAAATTATGAAGATGTCTACAAGTCTCATGAAAGTGACCCCAACTAACATGAAACCAACAAAACTTGCTAAGATCATACTAGGTTTTTATAGGATGAGTAGGGTCAATATCTTAAGTGAGAGGCCTAGGTAGACACTTAATAAATTAAGATTAAGAAAGAGATTTATAGACATTAATAATCTTTGGTGATGATAAATGAGTATTAGTATATTTTTGAGAAGGAGTTGGTTCTGAAGAAGGGGTAGGGATGATAGCTTGAACATTGTGAATGGTATTATATGAGTCGGTAACACCATCATTGGTAATATTTTGGTTTTTATTTTTAAGTAGTTGACAAGGACCTATGGAAGGTTTATGGTCGCACAAATTGATGCATGAGGAAATATTGTATTTTATCTTAGTTAATGGGCTCCTCTAAGGTACATGAAGAAAGGGTACAGACTCGATATTTTAATTGAGGAAATAAAACATTTGTAAAGAGATGAAAGAGATTGTCATCTTCCATGTTATGTTCACATTTATTTGACAAAGTATTCCATCTTTTAACAAAGGCTTGAACGGTTTTGTTTTCATGTTGTTTGCAATTGATGAAGTGGGCCAAAGTGTTTTCGGGAAGATCACTAGCTTGGAATTTTTTTTATAAAGCATTTACTAAATCTTCCAAACTAGTAATAGAATGAGATCTAAGTTGATTATAACAATCCAAGGCATCACCTGTGAGGGTTTTGGTAAGGATTTTGGTAGAAACAAAGGTGTTTAATTTTACCCAATATTTATAAATATTTCCAAATGTTTTAAGATGAAGGGTAGGATCAGTTGATCTATTATAAGAGATAGTAGGTGTTATACCTCCATTGTCAATGTTATCAATTTGAGTAGTAAGAGGTTCATTTTGTGAATGCTTGATAAATTTTTTGACTAATGGAGGTTGAGGAATGAGATTATCTTGAAAATCTCAAAGATGAGGAGGAACACTTTGGCTATGTATGCCCCAAGTCATTGGTTGAGGATTGGATTGGAGATTAATAAGGTGGTTTTGTATTCAATTCATGTTATGAGCTTGAAATCCGTTCATTTGATTAAGATTTCTTAATAATAGTTGATGAGTTTGATTAGTGTTATTAGAATTAGTGTTGGTGTTGAGTTAGTATTAGTGGCTTGGGTACCACTATTACTATTGTCATGATTTTGAGAAGAGTTATGAGAGTTCAAAGCACTAGTGGAAAAATTTGATTGTGAAGCAAAAGATGGACTAGCAAATGGTTGAGATGAAGAAACACTAGAAGAATGATTACCTTGGGTAGTAAATAATGAGCTAGTGGATGGATTAGGTATAGTGGATCTTATAAGAGGCTCACTAGATGTAGAACCAACCATGTTATTTGAGATATTAGGCATGGAGGTAGAAGGGGATAGAGAAGACAATGTCATAGCATAAGGAGTAGATTGAAAGAAGAGGTTGAGAAGAAAATAAATTAGTACCTCCAAATCCAGTTGAGAATGAAGAAGTAGGAGAGTGAGGTTTTTCAACTTGATGACTAATCATGAGAATATAGATGGTATAAGGGTCTTTCTCTCTATGTTGAGGTAATTATGTAATAAAGAAAATCATTTTTAGAGTATATTCTAACTGAGATTGATCTTCTAAGAAGAGAGAGTTATGATGCAAATAGGCATTATGAGGATTCCCATAATTCATTTTATGGGTTGCAATATGGACATTACTATAATTCTCTAAAGGAACCCTACTTTGTCTATGGGAGACCCTATTAGGATTGGTGAATTCCATCATATCTCTTGATTAATTTTCATTGTTACCAAATAGATAATCCATGATGAAAGGCAGAAAGTCAAGATGAGATAAACAATAAATCAGAAAGTAAATTTAATTGAACTAGGTCGACCTAGTTGACCTAGTGTAAAAATTGGGTCTATGAAATTAAAATAGGTCCACAGGATCAACCCAGTACAAGGAACAAAGATTGGAAAAAAATGGGAAAAAGTTTTAAAATAGTACTATGTCAACCTAGTGCAGTGTACAGGGATTGGAAAATATGCTAGTCAACCCAATTGACCTAGTACAGTAAACAAGAAAAAGAAAGAGCTGATAATCAATTTGTGAAAATAAAGAAACATAATTTCTAGTTAATCTAAGAAATTAAATGCTAAAATTAAGTAAATAATAAATTGAATTAATGTTATCTAATCTAATTGATTCACTCAAAGCAAAACCTTGTACCAATGTTGGCTAATGAAAGTTCTTGCATACACAATTGAGCAAAGAGCAAGAAAATAACTTGGAAAGTAAAGCTAGCTAACTGGTCAACTTAGAATGTTTAATTAGATTATTAAGAATAATTTTAAATGATAGGGATTTGTATATAATAAAGGTAATAAATAGAAATATATGGATGGTTTTAGGTGAATTTAAGATGAAAAGGATTGTAGTGGCAATAATACAGGCTTTGGGGCCTACCCCCTCACTTCACACATCGCAATGATAAGAGTGTCAGGTGCTTAGAAAAAATATACCATTAAACATGCTTTATACTTGAACCAAGTATCAAGTATTCTTACCCCTTGGTGATGAAGTCCAAATAGGTTGGCCTAGGTAATCAAATGTTAAAATACTTTTTGATGTTTAAGTGATTTGGTTATGTGTGCATAAAATAGAAATAGTGCAACTAAGAAGTTAATTAAAAACCCCCTAATTAGACTATGTGAACTATTTTAATAATGCAAACGACTTAAATGAAATATGTGATAAGCATATAAGGTGAATTCCAAATTTAAAACAAGGTATAGTGAAAACACTATATACATAATAGATAAAACTAGGTCAAGATTTTCAAGCTAACATTGTTGAAAATAGGGTCTAGAAAACCTACTAGGTTGACCAGGTTGACCTAATTGTTTTATACAACAAACAAGACATAGGACTAGGTCAACTAGGTCGATCTAGTTGGTTATGCAAAGGTAGTTTTGAAGGATACAAATTTGAAAGGAAAATATAGAAATAGAGAGATAAACAAGAATATAAACTCACATTGATGGTTTAGAGATAGAATTTTTTGATCCAAAATCTAGAAACTAGGTTGAGATGGTTGATGAAACAATACAAAAATCTACCAAAAAAGTGCTAAAAATTCAGTAGGTTGACTTGGTCAGCCTAGTTGGTTGGACTAGAAGTTTGGAAATGTAGTAGGTCAAGTTGGTCGACCTAGTAGGATGATCTAAAAATCTATAAATTGGAATTTGTACTGGATCAAGCTAATCAATTAGGTTATACACAGACTATTATAAAGTGACTAAAAATACACTAGGTTGATCGAGTTGACCTAATAGGCTAAACTAGTGCTCTAAAAAGTGTTGAAAACTTGTACTAGGTCAAGCTGCTCGATCCAGTTTCCTATTCTTATACATAAAGAAAAAAAATAGGTTGATAGAATCAAACGAGTATGTCAGAATATATGATAGAAATGATGAAAAAGTAATGAAATAAAAGTGAAAAAATCCAACAAGGATTTGATTTGTTGGTTGAATATTTTTTCGATCAACATACTGATAAAAAAATAGGTTTGATCAGCCAAAGTAGGAAGATTGGTCATCCAAATGTGTAGATTTACCACATAAAGAGGGAACTAATCTCTCCTCTCATCAAGGGGAGGTTCCCTATAGATAGGCTATATATATATAAATATATATATATATATATATATATATATATATATAAATAGAAAATAATACTCAAGGGTAGGAAAAACCATCCATCTCTCTTTTTTCAGAGATGATGCATGCGGATCAAAGGAAAAACTCAAGGGAAATGACAGAAAGCACTCCTCTTCTTTTAGAAGTACTATTTAGCAAGCCACAAGAATACTCCTGGTAGTAAAAGCAAAGTGTAACCAAGGATGTAGTAACCAGCAAATTGAGATGCAGCATAAAGTCTCCACCTAAATTGCTCAAGAGTAAGATATGAAGGACAATGAGGGCACAAAGTCGTCCCAAGGTCCTTTACACAGAAATGAAAAGAAAAAAAACTGAAAGGCAATTATGGGGGCACAAATTCTCTCCACAGTTGACTTTAGGACACCTTCCTGACTACTGTCACTAATTTTGCTTGTTAAATTAAAGGAACATAATATATATTAAGGAAAAATACATAAGAACAGTTTCCTCAACAACAAAGCTATCACAGCACAAAGTCTAAAAAATCACTTGCTTTCTTATTCGAATAACAAAATATGATCAACAATCTAAGCTCAAAGTCTCAGTAATGCCTTTCAATTTGGGCAGAGTTTCATTCTGATTGTTAGAAAGAGATATTGATTTACAATAAAAGAGATTCCCTTATATAGCCTCTTCAAGAAGGAATCAAAAATAGTAACACATCATGTTACATTGAAATTTGTTAAGAAGACAGGCTGAAATTTAGGGGCATCTACCCATTTGTTTTTCTCAATGCAGAGAAACAAGTCATGCTATTGAAAGTTTGCATCTTCCAATGTCCACTTGGTGATCTGATCCTTCTTCATCATTCCTCCTTTTCTGATTAATTGAATCGGGTCTTTGATTCAATTTGATGCTCTACTCCTTAGTCATTTCCTACTAGTCTTGGCCTTAAAGCCTGTGAATGCATTCAGGTCTATAGATTATAAGGATCAACGACTATTTTATGAGCTTTGAAATTGATGTTTGCACACCCGTCAATATGCTTTCAATGGCTAGTTCGTTGCTCTTGAATTTGACGTCTTCAGGTGCATCACCCCTTAGTCCTTCTTCGGCTTTCCTATTTTGCATCCTCCCAAAGGGAAGGTGACCCTTCGGCTTTGGGGTAGTGTCCTTTAATTTGGTAGCCAAGAGTCCCCCACAAGGGCACCTACCCTTCAGGGTCCTTTGATGGCCTTTTCTTTGGAGTCTCTTCGCGAAAATTCCCGCAAACATTTTCCCCAGGCTTTCTCTGTGGGCATTTTCCCCAGGCAAATTCCTGCAGACAAAAAGTCTGCAGAATTGTTACTTTGTTCTTTGGCTTTGAGAATTTCCTTTAGGTTTTCTTCCCACAGTCTTTCTAAATTCTTTTAGACTTTTTGTCTGAAGGAATTCCTTCAGACAAAAGTCTGAAAGAATTATGCCTTTGTCTGCCTTAAACAAAATTTTGAAAGAATTTACCTTAACTATTTACGTGAAAATGAGCCTTTTGAAGGGTGTTTTTGTCGACCAAGTGCCCTCTGCAAGGGCACTTGTCCTTCAAGAGGCTCTTTTGAAATTTTGCTTTGAACCAATCCTTTAAACCGCTCCTTTGAACCATGCTTTGAACCATTTTTTTAACCAAAGCATTGAACCGCTTAGTTGAACCAAACATTGAACCAAGCCGATGAACCAAGCTTTGAACCGAAATGGTTTAAGCCGATGAACCCTTTGATTGAACCAAGCGGATGAACCAAAGTGTTGAACCGAATAGATGAACCAAATGAGTGAACCAAAGCATTGAACTGCTTGGTTGAACCAAGTCGTTGAACTGTTTGATTGAACCCGCCTTTGAACCATTTGATTGAACCCGCCTTTGAACATGTTGAAATGAACCTGTGTGCACAGTCCATAGAAACCAAGTCCATAGATTTTTCTTTTCCTGCTGAGTCCATGGATTCAAGCCTGTTGAGTCTGTAGATTCAAGCCTAAGAAGTTTGGAAAATGAGGAATTTGAATGTCCAGGACAAATTTTGAAAAAGGAAGAGACAATTTTGGTCTGTAGGACCAAAATAGTTCAAATGTTGTCCCAAAAATGATTGGTATTTTTGGGGGACAACAGCTGGCTTCAGTTGGGGAACTTCTATCAATTGTAAAAAGAATTGAAGGGAGTAGAATCCAGAACCTCCAGTGGCTTCATGTGTACCATTAGGCTATGGAGTCATGTTACCTAGAAATGAAAGGGATCAAAAATGGAAACAAACATAACAAAATAGAATTAAAAACTGTACAAATATACATATATACAGATGCAATGATCTAATACTTTAAGAGTTGAAGTGTTTCAGATGTTGCCTCCTAAGAGGTAGTGAAAATAGTGTGCCATCTTGGTAAACCAGTAGGAAACCATTTTGCCCCTAGAAATGGTGACGGGAAAATGGAGCTCTCCACCAAGAAACCAATTTTTTGCATCTTCCTCTTGGCCTTTTCTTTTTCTTGCTCCATGGTAGGATGTGTTCTTCAAACTGAAAACCATAACTCCTTGCTCTCCCTGGGAAGAGTTCCTTTTTTTGACTTTGGAATACAGTAGTATGGTCCATTACCATAATTGATTGCTCTTTTGGTTCAGTCTAGCACATGATTGGATTGTCAGCATCAGACCCTTGACAAACCATCAGCTCAACATCCCCTTTAGTGTAAAGGAGTTTGATCTCTTCATCTTGAGTAGTCTTCAATCTAAGCAACAAATATTTGCATCCAGTTGTGTTGTTGGTGTTGTTGAATTACAAATTGCATGAAGGAAGAATATCTCCTTAAGGAGATATCAACATAGTCCCTACTCCATCATTGGTGGAAGAATTTCTGCCATTGGATTCTAGGATCCAAGAATCATCAGAAGCTAATCTTCTATCAGATTTCTCTTCATGGGAGATGGAAGACCTTTCTTGATTTGTACTGCACCCTACTAATTCTTTTGATGCCTTGTTTGGATCAAATCTTGGATTGCCAGCTACAAGACTTTCATTAGCTGAGATATGAGTATCCTTTGTGGTCAAGAATTAATTACCCCTACCTGAAGGTTCAAATAGAATTTGAGTTGTAGGGGCCGACATTTGGGTAACCACAATTTTTGCCTCAGATAGGTCCATACTTGGTTCTCCACCAATGTTTAATTGCTCAGGATTAGCTTACAAGGATTCAACTCAGTCATCTAAATTTTAGATTTCTTGACATGATCAATCATGTCAAATGACTAGAATGGGCTTGGAAGAGAGGATGGGAGTTCATCCTTTTGGTTTTCGAGAGGAGGAGGACTGGTTTGCGAAGTTGAAGTAGAAGGTGTAGAGATGTTCGATGTACTTACTTCTTTGGCAATCACCAGGTCTTTTGACTGAAAAGGAAGAGGGGTTCTCTACTTAGAAATTAGAATTGTAGGCTGATTTCATTCCTCTATTCTTTCTTTATCAGCTTGTTGGGCTGACCGATTCTCAAACTGGGTGAATACTGCTTATGATCCTTCGACTGCTTCACCTTTACTTCTAGGTTCATCCTAGAAATTTAGGAAACCAATGTGGGAGTCACTAGCTAATTTTTTTAGACCTTCCCTAAAGATATCAACTCCATGTGCTTGCTCAAACTCAAGTTGGAAATAGGAAACATGTTCTATTTCCAAATATCCAACTACCGAGTTTATTGGAGGTGCTTCAAGGGTAAGGTTCCTCTATGGGGGAGGAAGATGATTTGGTTGCCCTTGACTTTTGGCAACGTTGCCTTGATATGGATAATTAGGGAATGTCCTCCTTGGTATGTCTTTATATAGAGGAGTAGAAGACATACCTTATGTCATTTGTCTTTTCAAGGCTAGCAATTCATTTGCTAGCTTTTGTACCATTGGGTCAGTGGTGACTGTGGGTGAATATTCAAAAGATGAAGAGGGTTTGCCTCTATTTGGGTCTCTCCTTATCTTTCCTACCAAGATAAGGTCATCTTCTACCTCAATAGCCAAAATTTGAGCTGCAACAAGATCTATGTGGCCAGCTCATCTCAGCAAAAAACTCACTTCAGGGAGTTGTGAATTGATGAAGAAGCATTTGAGGTTCTGAGGTGTCAGTTGGGCAACCATGGGAATCTTGTGCCTCAGCTTGTCAAACCTGGCAATAAAATCCATCATAGGCTCATGAGGCTCTTTCTTCATTTGAGTGAGCTAGGCTAGCAAGGCATGTGCATCTTCTGCAAGCTTGAACCTTGATTTGAACTGGGCTTTAAGTGTATCCCAATCAGTCACTGATCCAACTTGCAGATGGTAAAACTAGTCTATAACAACACCTTATAGTGTCTCCACAAAAAGCCTGATAGCCACGTCTTCAAATTCCACCCCTATAACACCATAGGCTATGCTGAAGGCTACAATGTGTTCATCAGGGTGAACTATCCCATCACCAAAGAATTTAGGAAAATTCTTTCTTGAACTACATGGGAGTTCATGTAGAGGTGGAGTCAAGTTGAGTGGGCCAGAAGAGTTAACCCAGGGGCCTCAAACTACCATGATTTAATTAATAAAAATAGAGATAACAAATCTAGATGGAGTATCTAGATTACAGGACAAAAATGGAAAAAGACTGGCTCAGCTTCAGCTTGAGGCTTGAGGCTTCAAACTGTGCACTCTTTCCTAGTAGCTTTGGTTTTACAGACCAGATAAAATAATGGAGGTGGAAGAAGATGGTAAGGATATAAATGGATAATGGGTAAGACATGAAATGGAGTCACCAAAGTCTGTAATGGATAAGGGTTATAATGATAATGGGTTATATCCCCAGCGGAGTCACCAAAAATTGTTGGTTGAATATTTTGTCGATCAGCGTACTAATAAACAAAATAGGTCTGATCAGCCAAATTAGGAAGATTGGTCATCCAAATGTGTAGGTTTACCACATCAAAAGGGGACTAATCTCTCCTCTCATAAAGGGGAGGTTCCCTATAGATAGGCTATATATATATATATATATATATATAGAAAATAATACTCAAGGGTAGGACAAACCATCCATCTCTCTTTTTTTGGAGATGATGTGTGCAGATCAAAGGAAAAACTCAAGGGAAATGACAAAAATCACTATTCTTCTTTTAGAAGTACTATTCAGTAAGCCACAAGAATACTCCTGGTAGTAAAAGCAAAGTGTAACCAAGGACGTAGTAACCAGCAAATCGAGATGCAGCACAAAGTCTCCACCTGAATTGCTCAAGAGTAAGATATGAAGGACAATGAGGGCACAAAGTTGTCCCAAGGTCCTTTACATAGAAATGAAAAGAAAAGACACTGAAAGGCAATTATGGGGGCACAAAGTCTCTCCACAGTTGACTTTAGGACACCTTCCTGACTGCTATCACTAGTTTTGCTTGTTGAATTAAAGTAACAAAAGATATATTAAGGAAAAAGACATAAGAACAATTTCCTCAACAACAAAGATATCACAGCACAAAGTCTGAAAAATCACTTGCTTTCTTATTCCAATAACAAAATATGATCAACAATTTGAGCTCAAAGTCTCAATAATGCCTTTCAATTTGGGTAGAGTTTCACTTTGATTGTCAAAAAGACATATCAATTTACAATAAAAGAGAGTCCCTTATATATCCTCTTCAAGGACTCAAAAATATTAGCACATCATGTTACATTGAAATTTGTTAAGAAGACGGGCTAGAATTTAGGGGCATCTACCCATTTGTTTATCTCAATGCAGAGAAACAAGTCATGCTATTCCAAGTTTGCATCTTCTAATGTCCACCTGGCAATCTGATCCTTCTTCATCATTGCTCCTTTCTTGGTTAATTGAATCATGTCTTTGATTCAATTTGATGCTCTACTCCTTAGTCACTTCCTGCTAGTCTTGGCCTTAAAGCCTGTGAATGCATTCGGGTTTGTAGATTACAAAGATCAATAGCTATTTTATGAGCTTTGAAATTGGCATTCACGCACCCGTCAATATGCTTTCAATGGCTAGTTCACTGCTCTTGAGTTTGACCTCTTCAGGCACGTCACCCCTTAGTCCTTCTTCAGCTTTCCTATTTTGCATCCTCCCAAAGGGAAGGTGACCCTTCAACTTTGGGGTAGTGTCCTTCAATTTGGCAACTGAGAGTCCCCTGTAAGGGCACCTGCCCTTCGGGGTCCTTCGGTGGCCTTTTCTTTGGAGTCTCTTCACAGACATTCCCATGGACATTTTCCCTAGGATTTCTCCATGGGCATTTTCCCTTAGGCATTTTCCCTAGGCAAATTCCCATGGACCAAAAGTCCACAGAATTATTGCTTTATTCTTTGTCTTTGAGAATTTCCTTCAGGTTTTCTTCCCGCAATCTTTCTGAATTCTTTCAAACTTTTTGTCTAAAGGAATTCCTTCAGACAAAAGTCTGAAAGAATTATGCCTTTGTCTACCTTAAACAAAATTCTAAAAGAATTTACCTTAACTGTGTCCTTGAAAATGACCCTTTTGAAGGTTGTTTTTATCGACCAAGTGCCCTCTGTAAGGGCACTTGTCCTTCGGGAGGCACTTTTGAAATTTTGCTTTGAACCACTCCTTTGAATTGCTCCTTTGAACCATGCTTTGAACCATTTGATTGAACCATTTGTTTGAACCAAAGCATTAAACTGCTTGGTTGAACCAAACATTGAACCAAGCCGATGAACCAAACTTTGAACTGAAATGGTTCAAGTTGTTGAACCCTTTGATTGAACCAAGCCTTTGAACCAAGTGGATGAACCAAATCATTGAACCGAATGAATGAACCAAACAAGTGAACCAAAGCATTAAACCACTTGGTTGAACCAAGCCGTTAAACCGTTTGATTGAACCCGCCTTTGAACCATTTGATTGAACCCACCTTTAAACCTAGTGAAATGAACCTATGTGCATAGTCCGTAGAAATCAAGTTCATAGATTTTTCTTTTCCTGCTGAGTTCGTAGATTTAAGCCTATTGAGTCCGTAGATTCAAGCCTGAGAAGCTTGGAAAATGAGGAAATTGAATGTCTAAGACAAATTTTGAAAAAGGAAGAGATAATTTTGGTCTGTAGGACCAAAATAGTTCAAATGTTGTCCCAAAAATGAGTGATATTTTTGGGGGACAACATGATTCACATTGGGTTCACCAGAATGTATGCAATTAAAATTACATGATGTGCATAAATTAATCCTAGATTAGATAAGATAGATCACACCTACACTTCTAATTGGGGATATACTTGTTAAGTAAGAGCATGACCAATATGGGGATCTGCTAGACCCAATTAGGGGATCACTTGAATCAATTATCACAATACATCATGTTAGGAAGGGTTTCAAATCCTATAGTTTAACACAATCACACAACAACCTAAAAGAGTCATATGATTTTATTTTCACTTATGTAATAAACAAGAAATTAAATTATTATAATAACAAGAAAAGTAAACTAATCTAGTGCACACAAAGCTTGTGGCACAAAGCGGGGGTTAAAACAAAAAAAAATAAACTAAACCTAAACTAAATATTCATAAGAGACATATACTCACATCAATGTATATGAAATCCTAATACATGGAAGATAAGAATACATAATGCATTATGTATCTACTCTTACAAAGGAGAAATAAAGTTAGGAATACTTACCTTTGAAGATGAACTTGACGAGTCTCAACCTCTCCTTGGGCCAAGGTGCTTTGTAAGAGATTATTGTGGCTTATAAGGATAACCAAGATAAATCAGATATAGGCTATATGACCTACCTAAGCATCCAAAATACTTCTCCATAAGGCAAGATCAGAGCTCCAAAAGAAATTATTGAACCCTAAAGCTTTATTCCTCAAGTAGAATGGTCAATAAGAAAATGTTTGTTAGCACTTCTTCAATTAATTATTCACTCTCTTTCAACTCTTATCAAATGGTGGTAAATGATCTTGTATATATAGTAGTATCTTGCCTAAAAACTATTCAAACATGTCAGCTTTAATAGGTTGACCGGGTCAACCTAGTACATTCTTGAGTTATGCATAAAGTCTGTGCTATGTCGGCCAGGATGCAAACAAGTCAAAATAGCAAAGATGAACCCAAAATACACTAGGTTAACCAGGTCAACCTAGTGTACTAAATAGGTAAAAAGGTAAATAAGGCAAGAAATGAAGGAATAAAGCATGATAATGACTGGAATGGATAGGAAATAGAAGAACAAGTCTATGGTTCATGGTTTTAGGGAGCTAGTGTGTAGATAGCAAGTGGTAAAATGAACAATAATCTTATGAATCACTAATGGTATGCCCACCCTTTTCTTGATACACCCCTTAAGGCATGCACTTAGAGATATTGAGACTTGACAAGTTCCTGCAAGATATGATGTGTTAGTAATCAATGAAAGTTTGAAATATTAAATGTATATAGGTTGCATCTTCTTCAATGTTTTAATATTATGATGCTCCAACTCTAGATAGTAAAACTCATCTAAGAACCCTCATTTTACCTCATCCTAGTTGATGTGGGTTTGAAACAAATCAAATAGAGCAAACTAGTCCTAATTGCATCCACTTAGGGTGGCCATAAATAGTTAAATATTTTGCATATGGTCCCTTATGTTCTTAGCTCACAAAGTGATCTCATAATCTTGCCAATATTGTACTACATATTGTACCCCAAATAATATCTTAATATATAGTTATGATGGTTCATATATAATTCTACCGATGGGCCTTGGTGATCCCACACTTTCACTTCCTCTTTTTATATGGTGCCACCTAGTTCACCAAACCCACTTGAGCCACCACTCATACTCCCAAAGTTTCTACCAAATCTACATGTACCCCCACTAGTTCCACCTTTACTATCTCCCAGAGGAGGGCCAAAATTTTTACTAGTTTGACTAGAAGATCCACCCCAACTATAGTATTACTATAAAATCATCCATCTCCACTAATTTTTGGGTTGTTAGATTCACTTCTGGTTAGCCTAGTACTATTTTTAGATTCTATATCATTAGACCCAATGGTCATGTTGATTTTTATTAATTCTACCATATTCATGTCTTCAGATACACTTTGTATAAATTATGCTCACAATTGATTTTCTCATGATGTGAAGTCTAAAAATGCCTCTAATTTTCACTATTGTGTCTCTAACAACTCCTCATCTGTAGCTGATACACTATCTACTTCTAATGTCTCCTTAATTCACTAATTTACTTCATGTATGTAATCCTATCAAGTCACTCAATAATCTCTTAAGTTTATTAATACACATGCAAGGATTTAGTTCATATATGAATCTGGCTTTGTCGCCTTCCAATCTAGTCTCATCAATATCTTATTATCACATGAGTGAAACCCACACCATCTATCCATTCCTTACGTATCTAATCAATTATCATTCCTCTTCATCACCTTGGTATTCACTTTTACTTGATGTCACTTGGTTCACCTAACTAGATATCTTTCCATGTATTCCTTTCCTACACACATAACAACTTGGGTTTCCTTCCCACCCCACTTATGAGGTAAAATTGATGTCATCACACTAAACCCATCATTCATGGAACTTTATCCTATGATCTACATCAACCACTTCTTTTCACAATGATATAATCTAATATCAACTAATTATGGCACTTCCTTCCTCAACTTCCTACCCTCCTAACCCTCATGATGTGGGTTAGTGTTTTACTTGAAACTAAGCCACTTTGCCTATTTATTAATAAGTAGCATCTTTACCCATAATTCTATCTTATCTATGAATTTATTCCTTGGATCCATGAAAAAAATTACCATCAACTCATCTACACATGAATAATTAATGACTACAAACTCTAAAATGTAGCTTTCCATATCTTCCCCATCAAATTTATCCATAACATGTGTCTAAACTATGATCTAATATTTTAATGCCACAACATTATCTAGAGTCCACTCGATCTCTAGGTTGTGTCTCATAGACCTATATTTCATTAAATGTTAGATCCAATAAAATAATAAGCTAAGGAACTCAACAAATAATCCATCAGAGAGGTAGTCATATAAATGAGTTCACACCATATAGTCATATCAAATCCTATCGGTGCCTTTTATTTGTAAAATTCCAATGTATGATGATCGAATCACTCATCAATATCATGCAACATTATTGTCCAAAACATGTTGCAACCTTTTAGCTCATCATAGGTCCCAAAAACATAACCAAAATGTTATCTTATTTTTTTCATTGCACCATTAGGTCCTAGAGTTAACATGAGCTATATGGAACTGACATATCAAAGTAGAGAATGTCACCCAAAGGTCATAACATAGTACTTTAGGACCCTCATGGCTTATCTATTTATAGAGATCCAAGAATAAATAATGATAACATAAATTAGACACATTCTAATCAACTTAGAACACCATGGTGAATGAATAGATAAAATTCCATTATGCATAAAACAAGTACATAAAATAGCTTAGAGTAGGAGGTAAACTATCACATTTTTTATCTCTATAGATATTTATAGTTGTAGTCATACTACACTGAAGGTAAATTATTATTCACCTACTAAATCACTAATTCCATTAAGTTCACGGTGTTACATCCTATATTCATTTTCTAAAATGGGTACAATGTTAAAACAACTTGCACCTATAAAAAAGTATATAAAACATTAATACTAATATGGGTCCAACACAGATGTTATAGAAAGGCTTATACATTTATGCATGTATACTTTTTCCCCATCTTATTCTAATTAAATAAATAAAAAATTACATTTGGTGTTGTATGGTTTTATAACCATTGGTGTAAACCATAAAATTGGTATTGTGAATCATATAGGAAACCCAATGCAGAGGGACAAAGCTGAAAAATGATGATTGTATTCTAACTGAGAGTATAGTAAAATATATTTTCTTTACTTTTATGTAAGACTACTTTTATATATCCTTGGTTTAATAAAATACTTGTTGTAAATATGTGATGGATATACAATGATGTCCAAGTGTAGTTTTTTCCAACAAGGATTTTACAATATATTTTATGTAACTTAGAAAATAAAACCTTTAGACATGTAACCTACCATTTTATAACATAAAACATCAAAATCTAGTAGTAAATAAATGTAAGCACAACGTAGGAGGCTACCAATGCACTAAAATATTTAATAATGTCAACTAAATTACTTAAGTTAGAGCTATATTATATGAGGAATTTTGAAATATTTACTTCATAAAAAATATAATATCAATAGTATTAATGGGGTCATAACACATGGTACTAATGTACCCAAAAATCGAATATTATCAAATAGTGCCTATAAGGTGAAGTTAAACCATTCAAACTTGGTTCCTTAAAAAATATTATTTCAAATAATACCTTTGTAGTAAGATCTCATCATACAACATCTTTAGGAATGATTACTACAAGTATATATATCAAGTAAGGCATAACACATAACTTAATGATATAATTTTAATCACATTACAGTAGATTAAACACATAATTAAGCATTTTCCATAAGTATCCCAACTAACTACGAGTAAAACATTTCCTATGATAGTCTCTCTATTAGGTCAACACTCATGATGATATCATAAATACCACAAGTGATCTTGATAAATGATAAGTTTTATGGTACCATAGTTTTAATCTACCTTCAATTTACAAAAATTAGAACACCATTATAAACTACACACATTTTTTCTCTAATGCTTTCATGGTGATTTTTAGCATGTTATTTATTACATATACTTCAATCATGTAAATTGTAATTGAAAATTATGGTGATAAAGGCTTGCATGTTAGTTTCATGATTACTAAAAATAAAATTTAATGATAGAATTTGCTGTAGTATCCTCACATTGACTATACATATATAGATATTACCCATATATTGTGTATTTTGTTATATGGATATATACATTATGTTAATGCATATTATCACTACATAGTTACATTGCATGTTATCTTACATGCCCTATGATTTCTCGACATTGTGATACTGCATATGATCATTATATAATTATATTGCATTTTCTCTTATGTCCTTATGATTTCTCAATTATTTGCATGTGTGTGTTTGTGTTTGTTGCTTATCGAGGTTTTGGTCTAGTGTTGTCAAAATAAGATCCTGTATTCATCATGTCATGTCATAATTTATTTTGGGCAACATATCCTTACACAATTATTACTTATTTTATAGCTGGTTACATGATTGTGTATGATTTATTCCTTATAATATGTGATATAGTATGTTTGGTGACATTATCCATACTATATGTATTACTCTTTTGTATTAAACTATGCTTGTTTCTTATGTTACCATGGTCCTCACCATGCATATATTGGGGAATACTAATATTTTTTGTGTGTATTTCATTGATATATTTATCCCTCCTAGGGGCACATTACTACATTGAGGCATATTATTTTTCCCTCTCATTATTGAGATCATTGCTTATATCTTACTATTTGGAGAAGTACATTAGCCCTCATACATCATTAGATGTTATCAATGTTTATCATTCTTAGCTTTTTATATATAAGTATTCCCATTAGGTTTAACATAATCATACATTTTCCATTAGCCTCATGGATCCTATCTTACTTATATGGAGTTTCCTTACCTATGTACCTTATGATCCTACATTGATTATATTGAGATGGCCTCACATGACCCATGTCTTTCATACATCTTGTCACATTGAGGTTATTATTCTTGATATATCCACTACTAAATAGTGTCTCTATGGGGCATATCCTCTATTATTATCTTTATTAGGTCAATGACCTACACATTTCCACTAGGGGCATCATACCCACACCTATATTATGAGCTTCATTGATATATGTATATATATATATATATATATATATATATATATATATATATATATAGAGAGAGAGAGAGAGAGACTTTTTCATCAAGGGCATTGTACTTGAACATGCCTCTTTAATTTTTTGTTTATTATATTTTACATTGAATAGGACATTTTACTATTACTTAATTATCTATGCTACAAATTTTATGTATTCCATTGGGAGGAATCACACCCATTTATCACATGAGTTTAATTGATTTTATATATATATATATATATATATATATATATATATATATATATATATATATATATATATATATATATATATATATATATATATATATATAGATATAGATATATATTTCCATTAGGGTAATTATACCCACACATAAATTCTGAGATTTATTGATAAAATTTATACACGTACATTACCTTTGTGGTCATCAAACCCATTTATCCTCCTTGAACTTTACCACCATATATCTTATACATATAAAGCCTTATCATACCCATGTGTTTATTTATATTATATTGCATACATCAAGACATTACCTTATCCTGCATACACCTAGTCATATGATGGTTTTCACATATGAAACATATTTTTCCACATCTTTCCATATTAGGGTATCTACTTACATTGGAGCATGCCACTTATTCTTACCTTACTTTACCATTAGACGAATCATACTCTTTCTTACTCATTGAGATTATTATTTATATCTTGTACATATGGAGCTTACAATGGGGCATAACTTTATTCCCCGTCATATTTTTAAATTGATGCATATTGATTTCCCCTCACTATCTCATCCTGAAATGAGGTTACACAAACTTATCAAGCTCTATATTATGATATTATTATATATGGTTTTTCATGGACATATCACATGTCTATCCTTTTGCATATAATGTGGCATATTTTTTCCCTCATTGTCAATCACTTTATTCTCCCTTGAGTCATATATAACTATTGAGTGTTACATGTCATATCCTGTTCCACTCTACAAAAACTACTTAATTATTAGTAAGGGATATGGAAGTAATGATTTATAGTTCTAATTTTCATATTACATCTATATATTTATGTTTTATGATTGGGAGTCATATTATTTCTTTTCATGATCAATTATGTTGGAGGAAATTTACATATGTTTATGAATTAACTATGTTTTATGATCATGTTTAACTGTGATTTCATTTATAAATTGATTTACATTATAACATTTTATTGATAATTATATATTTTAATTACTTGATTATTTGTTATAAGCTTTGAATAAATACCTTTTGTTTTATCTATGTGGTTGTCAGATTGTCCCAACCTTACAAAGTGTATAGAGGGAGAGTATCATAGGATAAAAGGGTGTAGATATCAGTAATGGGGATAAAGAGAACTTAATGAACCTGCACACATGCACTACACTCTTGATTTCTTAGCTAAAATGAATGAAAAAAATTATTCTGCTAAAATTTTAAGTGTTGCTTGCATTATTTGTACTTTAATTGAGTAAGACATGTTTACATTATTTGATTTAATTACTTGTCTTATTGATTTTGATTAACATAGTATGTGAAGTCTATGTATTGACTAGTTGTGTTTTCTTAAAATATTTATATAAACTAAACTATGTTGTGTTAACCTTAGATAAATTCTAGATTATAGAAGTGTTGGGTGTTTGTACTTTATAAGTCATATACCCTTATGGCCCTTTTCTGTGACCTAGTGGGGAAATTTAAAAAAAAAGTAAAGCATCTAAAGTAATTAAATTAAAGGAATTTGTGAATTTAAAAATTTGGGTTTTGATTTGGCAAAAGTTTTAATAAGTTTCCACATATTTTAATGGAGAATAAAATTAGGTTTTAGTATTTTTTGTGTTTGACTTGGACATTAATGATGAATAAGTTCCATGTGTCATCCATGTTCTAAATCAGAGCAATTGATAGTGAATTAATAGGCATAGTATGCAAATCAGGGTGAATTAAAGGTGAGCTCATAATAAGGAACTTGTAGTTTAGGAGGAGAGGTGAGTGGCCATGAAAAACATGGATAGGGTTTGGAAAAATAATAAGAACAAGGGAAAAGATATAAATGCACATGATAAAAGGAAAAGGCAGCTCCACATAAAGAAATAAAAGCTAGCATGTTATACATTTTGAGTGGCACCTATTATAGGACCAAGTCAATTGAACTTTGAAATTATGAGCTAGTTTATGCATCTTTGATATGGTTTCAAAATGTATTTATTGAATGTATGTAATGGTATCTTTTTTAGATAAAACCTAGGGTTTCATATTTATAGACTTGGGGATGGAACTCAATTCCATTCATAGGCCTATAAACATGATGATGAATTTTTTATAAAAGAAAATTGAATGTATATGTTGGAAAAAATTAGGATCTTATATTTATAGACCTAGGGATGGAACTTGATTCCATCCACATGCCTATATATATATATATATATATATATATATATATATATATATATATATATATATATATATTATATAGTCATTTATTTTAAAAGAATGGAAAGTTTAGTGACTATCTAGCTACAACTGTGAAGTGCCTTCACTGCAATGCTTAACTCATGCTTGACCTAATAGTTATTTACTTGTATATGATGACTTTTGGGAATTTTCATAGTTTTATAGAAACTTTGTTCTTCCCAAATCATTTTCGATGAGTATAAAATGTTGTAGATCCTTAATTGTTTTTTAAAAAACTAGGACTGGGTAGTAACTGGGAGGATTATTGATCCAAAGACTATTTTAAATTTGAAGACTTTATCTTAAATTTTATAACCACAGAGGTGTATAGAATCTGTAGATTTATATACCGAGGTAATGCTCAAAAAATCCTGTATATTATCAAAATAGAAACATCCTGAGAATATTTTGGATAATGGTATACCTTCAAGAATATAGGTTCAAATTGTTAAGGTTGTATAAAATGGTTATAAAAATAAATAAATCTAGTCAGTGTACATATAGGGAGTAAACTATATAATATGACAATGAATTTGTGTTAAGGGATTAGAAATTTTTGAATGAGTGTAGTGTATTCTATAGCTATAATTATATATACATGTGTGTGTGTCTGTGTGTGTATACACACAAACATATCAGAACATATTTATTTAGTTATGTGTAAATACAGGTATAAAAATGAATAGTAGGACCAAAGTTAAACATAGTGTTATTTCCATTTTGAGATACCCATATAATTGTGGGATACAATGGGAATTTTGGGTTAAGTTATTTACATTTTTATAGACATTTAAAAATGTTAATGTTTTTATTAGATATACTTCTAGTTTGCGTGGACTTGAATAAAGAGAATGAGAAAAATGCTTGCATATGCTCAATATACACATTCAAATAGTATAATACTTTGTGTTGAGTCCTTAAAAACTATAAACCAGTTTGGGTTGAAAGTGAATTTGATGTGTGTGTGTGTGTGGCCACACTTTTATATTAGATAAAAATATGATATCATTTTATGTAATTAGAAAATGTAGAGATAAATGTTAAAAGATATAATTTTCTATAGAAGTATAAAATAAGCTAAGGAGGTTTTACTTGTGTTCATAAGCTATTTTAAGCTTGTCTGATTTATATTGATGTAATATTTGGATATTATTAAATCTTGTGTGATTCTAAGTTATGGATAAGATATGGAGTTTTGAAATTATTATAGTGTAAATATTCTGGGATTTTTTACTTCTAAACATATATGCATGTTTGGTTTGAATGTAGTTCATTTAAAAAATATTTACGACATTGTTGATTGAGTTAATAGAAAATAATGGGATTGTTGAGAAAATTATTATTTTTACCTTACATTTCAAAATTATTTAGATTTGATGTATGTTTCAATCTATACTTTTTATGCCATGATTTATTTATGGTAAATCATTAGGCATGCTTCATTAGCAGGTGATAGATATATGAGGGAGAAACCTTGTAACTCATATATCTACCCCCTAATATCATATGATAGACTGTGATTCAGTAGTAGAGAGTTTGTGTGAGTGAAAATGACTCATATCCATGAGAGATCTGATTTCTATAATGAAAAATTTTACCAAAGTAATGTTATAGCTAATACATTTTCATTTCATTGTAATTTCTAGTTTACATGTGTATGCTTATGTCATATTAGATAGAGGATTATTTTCCATGGTCTATGTGAATCTTTCATGTATTAGTGATTATGCACACACAATTTTTGGTTAATTTCTCAATGCCCACTTTATTTTTGTTTTCTCCTCTATGAAGGGAAAGATCAATCCCACTAGGGAGATGTGCAGGATACTAGTGGTATGTAGTTGGAGGAAAAGCACACCAATATTTTCTCCCTCTCTTTTGGATATTCAACCATTTGGGAATCACATTCATGGATATTTGTATGGATCGTTGAACTGCTTATGAGGCTTATTTGTACTAAAATACATGTTATCTTGTATATTTGACCTTATACTGAAGTGTAATATGATGTACATTATTATTGATGACTATTCAACACAACAGTGGTTGTGAGACTTGTAAATAATTTTGAATATTGTAATAGCAGTGGTAGTATGCTTATTTATAGTTGTATCACGGATTATACTATTGATTTGATGTACTTGACTCTTTCCACTATTCATTTTATGAGAATATTCATCTTGTATTCAGTTAGAGACCATTTGAAAACTAAATAGATCATATTACTAACCAGTGGGTTAATACATTTATGCATTTATTACTTCAAATACATTTATTAGTCAATTAGTGAATTTACATATGATTATGGATGATTTTTTAAGTAATCTATATGGATTTTTTTTAATGTGTAACTTTTATGTATCCTAGTGGGGTTATAACATTACATGATGATATTTTTCTATAGCTACATACATGTGTTTCTTGAAACTATTTCTAACAAATTTGATTATATTACATGATAACATGTAATACACATAACTCTTTCTTTCAAGATGAATGATTTTTAGGGACAATATACAATCCCCCACCTTAAAATGGGGGTGTATATATCAAAATATTTTTGAATTCAATTTTTTTCAAAATGGAGAAAAAAAATATGACAAGAAATACCAAGAAATGATAGATATTTTCTTCCTTGATCTAGAAGTGGAGTTTAGTTATTAGAACTTACTCTAAAACTTTTAACATCTAAACAGTTGAGTTGTCATAACTCACTCTAAAATTTATAGTGTCTGAGCATATTTTATTTTTAGTCAAAATTACCAAGGATGGCATCATAATTTACATCCCATCAAGTATGTTTTTTCCTATGATCATATTTTCAATTTTTATTTTATTTTACTATATTCATACTAATTTACCAAGTCAATGACTACTTTTTGGGATTGGCCATTAATTATTGGTACAGAAATTTTGCATGCATCAAAGTGTGAATAAAGTCTTGTCCAAACATCTAGATGTTTCATTCTCCCTTCCCTCAGGTAAGTGTATGTATGTGATTTGTTTATTATTTTACTTTGATGAATGAGTGCATTAGTATGCATACACACATCAAAGTTGGGCATTTTTTAGACACCTAGTTTTGGTGCAAGACTCTTTTCCATTAGTTTTTTCATGTTTTATTACACTTAGTCCATGTATAAACATTTGGCTATTTGTGGTACACATTCCCCTTATGTTGGGAATTGTTTCATATCCCTTGACTTAGATCTTCCTCATTAATTGAATGTTTATATAATATTTTACAATGATAATATATGCATTCAATCCATAATGGCTAAAAACCTACAAATTCACTATTCATTTGCCTTTGTATGACCTCATATGCTCTTGCAATGTCTAAAACATTATTTTAGCATCTTTTCCTAGGTCCTATTAGACCAATATGGTTTTATCTATTGGTTTGAATAGGGTTATTTCCCTAATTGGTTCCACTATTGGTGTGAATGGGGTTATTTCCATAATTGATTCCACTCTTGCATCCTTGTCACATCCTTTCAATTAAGTTTACTTAGGGTTTTTGACTTATGTCTCACCTACTACTATTTTGACACTTTTCAAAATCATATAAATGGTTGATGATAGGTATTTTCCATAAATGCCCCTTTGTAAGCTCATTTTAAAATCAATTCATTCATTTAAAATTGTTATTGCACATGATATTTTGCATCTTTGATAAGAATACAATTTATTCATATCAATTTCAATATTTTGGTTGAGATTTCTTCCATTAGACATTTAGATTCATGTTGGTTATCTCCATATCCAATCTCACATGATACCAGAGTGGGTGAAGTGCTTGGGTATCCTATTAGGAGATCTAGGATTTCAAGATCTAGTATTCCCCTAACACACTGAGTATGCTCTTCTCTTGCATCCTTTTGAGGATGATCCTTAGATTTAGAAAGGGGTAAAATAAGTCCCATATTTTAGGGGGTTCTTCCTCGTGTGTCTTTTTTTTAGGAACCTTCTGAAGATTCCAAGATTAAATCAAAGCTCATCATTACTTCTAGGGTGTCCAAGAAATTCAAGATAAACTATTTGTTCATCTTAATTGGGCATCAAAGGCATTGGCATTTTTTATATGAGTAGAGCTTTAAAACCTACACTTGTGCATTAGTATTTTTTTAATGCATTATCCCATGCTCATCATGTATGCATCATTTGTTCATGTTATATAATAGTAATATGTACCATCTACTATTAACTATGTCATCAACATCAAGATCTGTACAATTTTTCCTTTTCATTTTTAAACCATTTCTTTCTTGTAAAAATTCTTTTAAATAAAATTGTATTACAAAAAGCTAGTTTCACTTTTCTGGTCATTCAAACTGTAGATCTATGGTTGTCTTTTTAAAAAAAAATAGAAGCAATTTTTCTATTTATAAGATATTTTTTTAGGCTATTTTTCAACACTCTACATAGTGGTGTAGATAATTTGTAAATTTTATGCATGGAATCTCCATCATTTTCAATTTGTCATAGGAATTATGGTGGCATTCTCCATTTTAGATCATCTAAGACTCCATTTGGGCTCATTTAGGATCCATTTCAAGTTCAATTTTTTTTAAATGCATGATTTTTCATGTACTTCATAGTGGTGTTATCATTTTATATCATTGTAATTAAGAATTGTATTTTATACACTTAGCCTACTTTAGGCAATTGTAATGCACTGATATCACAACCACTTTGTTATTTTTTGTAACTATAGATTGTAATTGCACTAAATATAAAGTGTCAAATCATATTTCATTTTTGGGGGGTTCTTTCATTAAGTAATTTTAGCAGGGTTATGGTGTGTGACTATTCCCAAATTCTTTGTGTTCTCTCTTATGCGCTTATAACTTTGAAATGGGTAATCCTAAACTTCCTATATCAACTCCATATAACTATATAATGCATCACATGCATGGAGAGATTTAATGGATAAAGGATACACTCATTACATTGAGAAAATAATTTAAGAACCTATGGATTCTAAGGATAAAATTGCATGGTTCATTGAACATACCAAGACACTTGGATATTTATGCACATTTATTTCTCTTGACCTTATTTTTCGCATTGATCAATGTAAATCACCTAAGGAGGATTGTAAAAATAATTAAAATTTTATATGGTAAAATTGATGAGGTTAGGGGGTATCAAATTGATAATGAACTCATTAATCTATATCCATGCAATTTTAACAATATCCAAGATTATGTCACTAAATTCAATGAACTAAGAGCACAACTCAAAGAATATGGAATTAAAAAGAAGAGTGTGAAATTAGTCTTCAATTTGGTATGAAATATTCCTTCTCAATATTTGGCATTTGTTTCTATATTCTAGACTCATCAACTGACTATTGGAAAATCCTACACTATGCTTTCTTTTGAGTCATTTTCAAAATGTTAATACTTGAACAAGCCAAGTTAAACACAATGGGAATTATAATCCATATAAGTCACAAGCCCTGGTAGTGGGTCATCTATAACATGAAAAAGGGTCTAATAATTTGAACCAACCAATGTATATCATGCACAATCATCTCATTCTACATCAACGACTACTATATCTTCTTTCAAGAAAAAGGATTTTTTTAGAAGGAGACACCAATTTGTTTATATTGTAATAATTTTGGTCATGATGAGCATCATTGTCATGCAAAGAAAATTACTGAGTTGACACATTTTCTTAAGAATCATATCAATTTATCATCATCCTACAAAAAGAAGCCATATTCTTCCACATCTTCCAAATCAAAGAAAGGGAAAGGACAAACACTAGTCACAACAAGTAAATATTCAAAAAAATGGATACTTGACTCAAGGGCTACACATCATATGGGTTATGATTAGGAATGGTTTTCTTCATTAGAACCTTTTTCTTCACATCATATTCTTATAAGTGATTATACACCAGTGGATGTTATTGGAAATAATTTAGTTGATATGCTTAATGGCTTGCTCATTTGAGAAAATTCTTTATGTTCCTAACTTATCTACCAATTTTATTTTTGAATACCAAATCACACATCTTGGGAATGGCTATAAAGTTTAATTTTTCCCTGATTCCATGGAGATTTAATATCTTGAGGATAATGCCTTGGTCTCAATGGGACATGTTGATCATGAGTCTCAATTATATGCATTCTCCCACTTTGTGCCTCATTCTCCTTCTACCACTTTACTCATTCATATTATGTGAGTAAAATATGGTATGAGTAGTTTGTCCATCTAAACTATTGTTATCTCTAGTAGCTCAGCTCAAAGTATATGTTCACAAGACTCCCTCCTATATATTTTATGATAGTGTATGTTTAGGAAGTATAATTAGAAATCATCCTAAAGTAAATTTGATAAAGGGACATTTTTGAGCACTTCACAAGTCCTTGAGCTAGTTCCTAGTGATCTCATGGGTCCTTTAATACATTGTCTTTCATCAGGACCTATTATGTCCTCATCTTCATTGATGACTATTCATGGTACACTTGTGTTTACTTCCTTTGTCAAGATATTTAAGTCTTTGATTGGTTTCAAGACTTCAAGGCTCATGTTAAGAATCCTATCAAAATTCTCCACATAAACAATGGCCAAGAATGTGTGAACCATCACCTTGAGTATTTTTAAAATCTTGAAGGGATTGAACTTCAATATTCATTTGTATACACATCACAACATAATGGTATTATTGAATAGAATAATAAGAATGTGAAAGATATGATTGCTTGCATGATCCATGTTCATTATCTTACTCTAGTATTTTTCATTGAAGCTTTTAACGATGTTGTTCATATTCAAAACCAATTTCTCCATAAAGCATTAAAAGGCATGACTCCTTTTGAATCTTTGTGTAGTAAAAAATTAATTTTATGGTATTTTCAAGTTTTTGGTTCCCTTTCTTTAGATTGCATTCCTTTAGAGAAATATAAGGCTTTATAACCTAAAAGTTATCCATGCCTCTTTGTTATATATCTTGATGGTGTCAAGGGGCATCAACTCTTTGATTAAGAGACAAAGCAGTTTTTCATTAAGAGTGGTGTTCATTTCTTAGAAACATTTCCTCCTTTGGTCTCTCATTTTTCACCTCCTCCCTCCATAGTGGAATCCAATTATAGTGACTCTAAATATTATTATTTCACCTCCATCTTTGAATGGGTCATATTCAGTGGTTACATACTCAACTCCTTCAACCCTATCTCCTTCATCATCTTAATGTGTTCAACAAAATATATATTCAGTATGCACATTTATCAAGGATCCTTCAGACACTCAAAAGAATCATTTTTGTTATTTCCATCTTACATATGTATATTTCCATTTCTTCTAATCAACAATATTTTCTTGAAGCACCAAGTCTTGTTGTGTGGGATTTAGCAATGGAGGAAGAGTATAGTTCCTTGATGAGGAACCACACTTGGGACCTAGTCCTATTTCCTAAGAGAAGGGAAATGGTTTTTCATAAATTAATCTACTAAACCAAATATGAAATGGATGGTACTATTGATAAATTTAAAAAAGGTTAGTACTAAAGGGTTATCATAGGTTCCTAGTGCTAACTATGCAAACCTTTTCCCCATTATTAAGATGAATTTCATTCACTTGAATCTTGTTATTAGTACAACTCATGGTTGGGTTTTACATTAAATAGATTTTAAGAATGTATTTCTTCATAAGAACATTCAGTAAGAAATTTGCATGGAGCATCCACAAGGGTCCATGTAGGACTCTTCATTGGTTTGCATATTGAGGAAGTCGATCTATAGCCTCAAATAGGCCCTTCGAGCTTGGTATTCCAAATTTCTTCCTTTTGTCGATCATATTATCAAGATTCTACTTAGATCCAAATGTATACATTATATAATATGATGACTCCCATTTACTTTAGGTCCTCTATATTGATGACTTTATTCTTACTGATATTTCCTCACCCATATTTAGCAAGGTCAAATCTAATTTTGCATAATCAATTTGTTATGGCTAATTTGGGCCTTTTGCACTACTTTTTAGGGATTAAAATCACTTAGTATTCTTTTAAGATCTCTCTTGATTAACCTAATTATGATATTGAGATATTACCTCTATTCCAAATGACTTATTTTAAGCATGCATCGACTCCTTTTTTTTAGAATTCAAGCTTAAGGCAAAGTGTTCCAGTCAACTAGTTTATGCCACCTTGTATTCATAGCTTTTTAAGATACTAATCTATTTGATGCATACTCCCCTTGACATTTCCTTTTAGATTGTAATAATCTCAATATTTATGTATGAACCACATGATATTTATTGTAAAGTTTCCAAATACATTTTGCATTACACCCATTGCACTCCTCGACATTGGATTCACTATGTATTAAGGACTAATCTAGACTTGGTCAAATATATGGATTTTGATTGGGATGGATATATTGAGGATCATAATACCACATCAAGTTATATATTTCATCTTGATTTATTACCCATTATCTTGTATATCAAGAATTAACATGTTATTACTCTCTTCGATTAAGGTTGAGTATAGGGGTTATTAATGGTACTATTAAGGCTATTTGACTTCAGAATATTCTAACTCAGTTTGGCATCACCATTCCTTATCTATATATCATATTTAATGACAACTATATTATTATCTAGATCTCAAATAACCCATTTCACCATAAAAAAACCAAAAATAATGAGATCCACATGCACTATATCAAAGAGTTGATTTAAGAACAAGTCATTGATCTTATGTATTATCCTACATTAGAGCAGGGTATAGATATCTTTACCAAACCCTTCACTGAGAGTAATTACCCTCACTTTATAACTCTCTTAGGAGTAAAATACACTACTTTAAGGGGGGTCACCTAACCTCTTCCTATCATCCTCTCATGGGGGTAGTTTTATCCTACGAGTTTTTTCTCTCTTCTATTTTAAGGGGATCATTTTTTACATGGGTACCTCGTCAAACCTTTTTTGTTGGACCCATTTTTTTTCATTTTTGTATTTTATTTTATCCCTAAGTTGAACCTAGTAGGGGGTGTTGGTGTGAACAATATTATTTCCCAAACTAGTTTCACTATTGGTGTGAACAAGGTTATTTCCCTAATCAATCCCACTTTTTTGGTCCCTTTCATGCTCTTTCACTTAAGTTTACATAGGGTTTTTAACTTATGTCTCACCTCATATGATCTTGATGCTTGTAAAAATCTTATGAATGGTTGGTTAGTGGTAGTTTCTATAAATACCCCTTTGTAATCTCACTTTGAAATCAATTCATTCATTTTTAATTGTTGTTGCACATGATATTTTCCATTCTTGATAATAATATAGTTTATTCTTATCAATTTTGATATTTTTTTTGAGAGTGATTCCATTAGGCCTTTATATTCTTGTTGGTTATCTCCATAGCCAAATATTAGTCTCCTTAACTTTTGGGTCCTTCATGCCTTATTTTTCACCTTTCACTATCATTTATGGTCATCCCATTTGTAGATTTTCCCTTGAGGAGCCTATCTATACAATTTTAGCCTCAGTCATTTCATCATTTATTCTTATCCTCCCATATCTTATAATTGGAGTCTCTCATGAACATTTATTGAGTCTTATCAATAGGTAATCACATCTTATCAAAGAAATTTTCACCTTGATTTAATTTTTCATTTAATTATCTTATGCCAATGTATTATATTAAAATAAGGTTCTATTAGGAGTATTCAATTGCATTTTATTATCTAGGATAAAAGGTGAACACATTTCTCTCACTTAGGCTTGGATTTCACTCACATGCTTAAGAGAAATACATTGACTTATTTCCAACCCTGTGGGATATGTAACTACAACTCCTTGAGAAGTTTCCTAGGTCAAATAACTTACATAAACTCTTTTGTTATGATATTATTAAGGATTAGGTCGAAGATAATAGGAAAAGTGATTCTATATGTTTTATGCATCAATTCAAGAGAGGTTTTTGAACTAAATACAATGATCAAGGTGCTCCCAAATTTTGAGGAAATTTTGATACTAAATAAATAAAGATATAATAATTATAATAGATTTGTACTAACTTTTGAGAAAGTACGCTAGGTTTTTTTTATCAATTTGAGTAGAGGAACAAACCCATAAATTGTTTGGAAATAAATATTTCTATTTTTTATGTTGATTTCGGTGTGGACAAAGAGATAACAATTATGAGAACTCTATAATGAAATTTTATAAAGTGAGAGAGGTTTTTTATCAGTTCTTAAAATTTTCTACCTCAAGATTCACCAAGTTATCCTATAGTTCATATTGTTTTATATTTCATTGGATTTTTTGTCTTCACCATATTTGGAATAATTTAAGACTAGTCTTGACCTCTTTTAGATTAGTCTAAAATCAGTCAAGTATTGTGTGGGTATTTTGGACCACCATGTCATGTATTTATTATCACATTTCATGTATTTCCATGGTCAACCTACATACAAATGTGCTCTAATTTGAATTTAAAGATACCTATATATATACATGTACTCTAAGCCATTATGTGAGGTTTATTAGGCTAATATATATGTCACACTTATTGAAGAGCATGCCATTTTTTTTGTTAGTCCACTATCTACCTATTGAGTTCTTGTGAATTATACTTGTACCAAAATAGTGATTGCATTAGAGCATATAACCTTATTTATTATCATAAGGGGAGGTGGTGGATACTTCTCTCATATTAGGATGGATCACTCACATTTGAAAAACTACACAAGGCTTGATTTTAAAGCATGCAATGTAGAGTAACCCTTACTCATGGGGCATGGGCCACTAACTCTAAAAATTTCCTTTAACCTTGGTTGTATTGTAAGATATTGTGGACATATTAGGGTTACATCAAAGGAGATAATATTTTGACATTTGAGTACACATTTATATTTATTAATTAGAGTATTTTATACTTTTGTTGCTAACAAAAGGTTTCAATAATTTAGGCTTTAGGGATCTATAAATTCATTTTTGGACCTTTCTAACTATTTTCAATAGAGCCTATCACTTTTAGATTTTATTTCTGGTCATTTTTTTATTTTAGACTTGTCATCATCACAAATTATTATCTATTACTGGAGTTGCTTTCATACTATTCCATAACATGTTTCCTACATTCTTAGTCACTATCAAAACTTAGATAAATTATAAATTAGGCATACACCTATATCTCACCATTTTACATTTCGATTTCTCAAGTTTTCAATCTCCTTCAATATTTCTACACTCAAGTAAGTTTTATTTATTGTAAATTATTATATTTATTTAGATTTTCCTTGTGATTTTGTTGAACAAGGTTGGCATAGTGTCTTAAACACTTGTGAGCCTCCTTGTGATACATCATCATTGCCCATTTTTTCAATACTTAGTTTAGGGTAATGTAGACACCAAAAAATGGCCCCTAGGAATTTATTAGTCATACAATTGCATGATTATAGGATACCTATGTTTTTATCATTTATTGGTCCAAATTAGGAATTATTGGTGAGTTTTTTTTTCACTTTTTTTCTTTCCCCCTTATTCTCTCTCCTTCAACCTTTCTCTCTCCATATGTTTTGGTTGGCATGTGGTGGGTCCCCTAGAAAAGTAAATATTATGTTTTTGGGTATGTTTGTGTTTTGAGTTCATTTGGGTACATCTATGTCTTATTGTCATCTCTTGTATAATTTTTCAAACATTTGATGTCATTTTACATTTCAATAAGGTCTTAATTTAAAATAAAGACATCTATAAATAAACATGCAATTTATTGCATTTAGGCATCTAGATATAATTTGAAAAATCATATAACATTTATTATTCACATAAATTTAGTGACAATTTACAATAATTATAGATAAATCAAGCCAGCATATAGAGGGCATTCATTATAGCAATGATTTTCATAGTAGTGATGCATTTAATTATATTGGTTTGCATGGCTAAATAATTATTACATTTATTAGCATGATATCTTTGATATTCATATTATTGAGGGGCCTATAAAATATCAAGGAAGCTCATGTTTTATCTACTGTAAAATAGATCGTAAAACACATTTTTCCTTATTATTTTTAGTTTAAAATACCTAATTAGGGTTTAGATAAGAAGTGTGATTTCTAAGTGATCAATATAAAGTTTTAAAAAAATGAGTGCAATTTTTGGGGGCCTAGTTCTGATGAATGTAATCATTAAAAATAATTACACCTCCATGACATTTCAAAGGACCATATTGTATTTGGTAATATAACCAAGAATAGAAATTGATAGTTTGGACAAGGTCCTCTATTCGTAACAAGTTTTAAAGGTTCTTGTTGTCTTGCCATAAAAAACTACTTTTTGTTATTGGAATTTGATGTTTGTTTACAATTCTCACAAAAATAAAGATACTTTTATGAACCCTATTTTTTCATTTATTGATTTGGTTTTATAAAATTAATAAAGTTTGACTTACTATTTAATATTTTTTTAGACCTCATTAAATTTTTATGTCCAAATATTTGTTTTAATTTGATTGGAATCCATTTATCTATAACACATTTTGGTAAAATCAATCTCTCTTAAACCTTTTAGAGTTTCATCTTTGGGTGAACCCACTTTATATTGATTGTAATTTATCCTTATAAAGCTAGATATTTTTTGGATACATATCAAGGTTGGTGGGACCCCTACCCAGAAAAGGATTGCTTTTGAGCAAAGCCACAACCAAATCTAGAGCATAAGAGGGAGTCTAGTTCCCAAAAACTCAAAAGACAAAGAACACTAAAATGAACCAAAAATACTAAAATAATAATAAAATTGATGATATATCATGCTGAGACAAGTTATATCCATCCTAAATTATAGTACTAGACAAGAAAATATCTCACTCAAAACACACCAAAACCATTAACACCTACTTAGCCAAACTTACCAACCACATGGAAATTAACCTAGAGCCATAAGAGTGTAGCTACCTCTATTGGAAAATAATAGTTCCATAGTCCACTGCATGTGACAAATGATGGAATTAATAGCATCTAATTACAACCTTTCTACTTCAAATTTCCTCCCTTTTTTACCCTTCTTACCAAAGTTAGGTTTAGTCAACTGGTAAGGATGTTGATTAATGGATAAGACTACTATAGAAGCTAACTACTCTTATTCTTCATCCTTTGAGGTAGACACAACCTATTCTAAAACCACATCCTACAAGGAACCTTTTGCCTATGGAGGAACTTGATCCTGAAGATTTACACTCTCCCTATTAGCTACAAACACACCTTCTAAATTTTGACACACTAGGGTCTCAAACAATATATGTGGAATAAGTTGCTCAGAGAAGTCAATAAGAGAGTCCATTTGAGTTGTCGAGATTACATTATTTGGGGGAACTCTCTTCTCCACTAAAGGGTCAACCAGGGGGCAATTTTCCTTTTGGGGAAAGGACCATAAGAATCCAAAGGCTATTCACCAGATCACTATTGAGTCATCCAATCTTCCTTACCCATTTTTTCAAAAAAATGGAACTAGATCCTTCTGAAGTCTTCTTTATGTACATCACCATTTTTTGACCAAATTGGTTACATTTGAAACATCTAAAAGGCAACCCTTCATTATTGATATATTGAGTAAAAACACCTTGAGAGGACTTGATCTTCACTGAATGAAAAAAAGGAGAAAGATATACCATAACATAAACCCTTACAAAACTCTGATGTGCAACCAAAGTAGGATAAATTATAACAAACACACAAATTTTTACCAACTACTAAAACATCCCTAAGTCATGCATGGCTAAAGGCATACTATAAAATCTTACCCATATTGGTGCATTGTAAATTACTGAGTCTACTAGATAAAAAAACTGAACCCTAGGGCACAATAATATCCCTTTATTTCCAAAAAACTAGGGACTACTATTCCAAAACAAAGTCCCACTCCTCCACTGGCTTAAATATGAACAAGAAAAAACCATTACAAAGCAAAGAAAAAGAAACCTCATCAATGAAGGCCAAATGGATTTTAGATAGAGTAAAATTACTTCTCAGGAAGGATGTTTCCTGATGTAGAGCTATCTCCATCAACCTTCACTTCTCTTACACTTTGCTTGTAAGATTTCTAGATCTTCTTAGCTAACACTAGGCCTATCTTGTCCAAATGGACCAAAACACAAACTCCTAATTTATCAAAGTTCTAAAAAACTTATAACATTATTTTACATTATTTAAAACCATATCAAACCAATTTTATCACTTATCAACTCACCAACACTATCCACGTTTCAATTCCTTCCTTTACCCAATCTTGCATACTTTTCATATAGTCCTTGTAGCCCTATTTTATTATTAATCCATTTTTTATGGATAGGTACTAGTGTACATTGAGAAACAAGTGAATGTTTCAAATACCCTTTTCTAATATCTGACTATCCTCAAATTTTTTAATATTCACTCTACCCTTAACCTACTTTTCTTGGCCTAAATTTCTCTCTGGTTAGGCTTATTAGCCCTTTCACAACCTTGTTAGCATACAGAGCCCTCTATACATATGGAAACATATAAAAAAATCTGTAAACCCTAAAAATATCTTTACATATATTGGGACCAATATTTTGATAAAATTTTGGCACTTTTTGATGGTTATAATTGCCTCTACACACCAAACCCTAGTTTAGGGTTTGTAAGAGCCTATCACTAGTTGAGAGTTAACAAAAATCAATAGAGAATGTTTTAAGAGGTTTCATGGATATGTATAAGATTTATTATGTATATATTTAACTAGTAGAACTTATCTAAGCATTGGTTATTCCTTACAAATTCTCTGCTAAGGGATTCCTTCTCAAAACAAACTTGATTGTGTAAGTAAAATGCCACTCCACCAGTCTGTATCAAGATTTTACAACTCATACCACATTATTGATCAAACTAAAATCTATAAAAAAAAATTAAATGTACTAAAAAACACTTACCAAAACATTCTAAAGCATTGTAACTTGATTCTTTAATCATGTCCTTTCAATAATTCCAAATATGCAGTCCACCATGCCAATGTTCATCACAAGAAACAGGGTCAGATTTGGAGATGCCTACACTTATAAGTTTTCTTTGTTGTTAAAGAGTCTTTAAACTTAAAATATCACTTATTCAACCTTTATAAACATTTGACACATTCTACCAACTTTGGTTACTTGACAAGTTTAACATCATAGTCCGTAGGAAGAGAAATTTACACAAGACAAGGGTCTGTTTGTCAATATACTTGAACAGTACCTGAATATATTATCATTCCTTGAAAATATAACCTTAAAAACATTAAAAACTACTTCAAGACACTCAAACAAGTTGCTTTCTTTCAAACAAAGGAGACCTTTGTCATCAAGGTAATTGATTATGTTCCTTCATGATAATTTTCATAAAAATAGAGTCATTTCACTTAAAATTATGATAAAAACTAAACATATCCATAAAATATATTATAAAAACTCCTATTTTGTACTCATTGGAAGCTTTAGTTCATTATACAAATATAGACTTACACAGTCCTACATACATCTTGACAGACCTTCATTCTTTGTCAATCTTGTCTACCATATTTTATCCATATCCTCTCCTTATAATTATAATCATCACACACTATATTCTTTCTATATATGATCTAAACTCTTAAAATATGGCTTATAACCATTTATTGATTCAAGAAACCACTAATAACTCCTAGGCCCACGTAGGGTGGTGGACACTCTAGATGCCACCTCATACTTCCAAATTGACATATTTATTTAAAACCATATTTGGAAAATTAATAAGGCCTTAAAGGTATATTAAAAATTTATTCATCAATTACATGGACTTTTCACTTACCTAAACCACCTAACCATCTTGCAAATTTGTTAATCCCTTTTGGTGGAAAAACTTGTTTGAACTCTAATTCAAATTTGCACACACAAACATGAATGTAAGACACATTATAAACCACTTTTATCATTCCTAGTATGTTCATGAATCATACTCCTAAGGGGAGAAAATAATTTGACACTCATATTCTTCTTCAGTTAAATGTTCATATAAATGTGTGTGTTCCTTGCTTCCACACCTATGCCTATGCTTCCTCATCTATGTGATCCTTTGGTCTTACTTCTATTATTCCTTATATTGATCCTTTTACCTTAAATTACTCTTCTTGTTTTCTTTCTTTCATGATCCTCTTCAATCTTCATGA
The DNA here is from genome assembly GCA_037957365.1 of Torreya grandis. NCBI lineage: Eukaryota > Viridiplantae > Streptophyta > Pinopsida > Cupressales > Taxaceae > Torreya > Torreya grandis. The sequence continues at coordinate 1,959,928 of JARHVA010003137.1, read as the reverse complement.
CATGTAATATAAACTACCATTCTCTATCTATTTCCTCTTCTAACATTGTTATTTCTTCCTCTTCATCAATATACTTATGTAATATAATACTATCTTCTTTTCTTGGTAACCATTCCAAGTTTTCTTGCTTTCCCATATCCTTTTTATCAACATCCTCTACCCTATTTTCATCCACTACAGTTGCTTCTACTTTGACTATCCAATCAACCAACTCATTACCTTGCATCTTCTCTTCATGGACTGGTAAATCAGTCACATCCTCATTGACCTATTTATTATTTTCCTCAAGCACTTCATGTGCTTCTTTCATCTTTTCTGATCCAATGAACTCCTCAAAAAATCCTATTTTATCCTTATACAAAATATCATCTTCATCTTCATCATATTCATCAAAGATTACATGCACTTCATTATCTATTATGCCTTTGTCTTCTTTATCACTTGTTGTTTGATTTTCATCTTTTTACTCCTCTTCATCAAGTAATTCACCATTTTTAGGGTATAAAAACACCCCATTTTCAATTGTACCTTCACTCTTCTATGCATCATCTTCTTCTTCCTGATCATGTTCTTCTCTTTCCATATCTTGACTTGCATTCAACCATGACAAATCAATGTTAGATTGAAAATTTTGAGGCCTAATTGCCTCTCTGCTCTTACATGGCAAGTTGTGTTGACATATTATTCAACTACCTCTCCATATATTCCATCACTTGTTGTTTTTATTTCTCTTACATTCTTTCTCTAAAGTTACACTTGAATCTTTTCTTAATCTTGATTCCACACTTCAAACTATACACATTCCACATTCGTAATAACTCTGTTTCCATCCTTACCAATTCATATTTCATTTCTTTTATCTCTTTCTCCATCTTCCTCTCACTATGGAATTCAACTTTAACCATGTCTCTTACTTTCATTTCTACCACTTCTTTCATCTTCATCTTGAGTACCTCACTTGGGTACATTCTCTTCTTTTATTTTGGTCTCATTTGGACCACTTCTTTTGGTTCACTCTTTGAACCCCTCTCACTCTTTATCTCAGACCTCACTAAGGCCTTTTGTCCTTCACACTTGGATAGCCTTCTCTTTTTTAAGCTCTATTTATTATATTTTATTCTTTGATCTTATTAATATCTATCTCATTTCAAGGCTGCCACCACACTATTTACTTATTTCCTTTCCTCAACTATCACATGCATCAGTAATACATTTAGAATAATAATTAAAATACTTCATGCAACCTACCTCCTTACTTACCTACAAATTCTTTATCTACATGTAACATGCATTTATTACCAAGTTCATACTTGTATAAACTTATTCCCAGAGCATCTAGATGGCTTTGATACCAAAAATGATGTAGATCTAATTCCATCAACCTTCACTTCTCTTACACTTTTCTTTTAAACTTTCCAAAACTTCTTAGCTAACACTAGGCCTATCTTATCTAAATAGACCAAAACACAAATGTTTGTTTTATCAAAGTTCCAAGTCACTTACAACATTCTATCACATTATTTCAAACCATATCAAACCTATTTTATCACTCATCAACTCACCAACACTATCCAAGTTTAAATTCCTTTACCCAATCTTGTATACTTTTCATATAGTCCTTGTAGCCCTATTTTGATCCTAATCCATTTTGTATAGATAGGTACCAGTGTAACTTGAGAAACAAGTGAATGTTTTAGATACCCTTTTCTAATATCTGACTATCCTCAAAGTTTTCAATCCTAAATCTACCCTTAAGCTAATTTTATTAGCCTAAATTTCTCTCTAGTTAAGCTTATTATCCCTTTCACAACACTGGTACTAAGCTTTTCACAAATTTTTGGCACTTTTTGATGGTTATAATTGTCTCTACACACCAAACCCTAGTTTAGGGTTTCTAGGGGCCTATCACCAGTTGAGAGTTAATAAAAATCAATAGAAAACATTTTAAGAGGTTTCATGGATCTATAAAAGATTTATTAGGTCTATCTTGACCTAGTATAACTTTTCCAATCATTAGTTCTTACTTCCCAATTCTCTGCTAAGGGTTTCCTTCTTAAAACAAACTTGACTATGTAAGCAAAATGCCACTCCATAGGTCTATATCAAGATTTGAAAAATTATACCATTTTATTGATCAATATAAAGGCTATAATAACTTTCAATGGACTCATAAACACTTACCAAAACATTATAAAGCACTACAACTTGATTATTTAATCATGTCCTTTCAAGAATTCCAAATATACAGTCCACCATGCTAATGTTCATCACAGGAAACAAGGTCAAATTTGGATATGCCTAAATTTATAAGGTTTATTTATTGTTAAAGAGTCTATCAACTTCAAATATAAATTATTCAACCTTTATAAACATTTGACATAGTCTACCAACTTTTATTACTTGACAAGTTTAACAACATAGTCTACAGGAAGAGAAATTTACATAAGATAATGTTCTGTTTGTCAATATACCTAAACACCAGATGAATTTATTATCATTCCTTGAAACCATAACCTCAAACACATTCAAAAATCATTAAATAACATTTTTAAAAACTATAAAATATCATTTGATCATCCCTCTTATAAAATATAGTCTATAACAGAGTCAAGACACTCAAACAAGTTGCTTTCAATAAAGACCTTAATCAAGAAGGTAATTGATTGTGTTCTTTCATGATAATTTTCATAAAGACAGAGTAATTTCACTTATATTTATGATAATCACTAAACATATCCATCATATATATCAGAACAACTCCTATTTTTTATTCATTGGAAGCTTTAGTTTAATACACAAATATAGACTTACACATTCCTACATACATCTTGGCAGACCTTCATTCTTTGTCAATATTGTATACCCTATTTTACCCATATCCTCTTCTTATAATTCAAATCAGCACACATTATATTATTTTTATATATGATATAAACTCTTAAAATATGACTTGTAACTATTTATTGATTCAATAACCACTAACAACTCCTAGACCCATGTAGGGTGGTGGACACTCTAGCGACCACCTCATACTTCCAACTTGACATATGCATTAAAAACCATATTTTGAATTTTCATAAGGCCTTAAAGGTATATTAAAAATTTATTCAATAATTACATGGCTTTTCCACTCACCTAAACCACCTAACCATATTGCAAATTTGAAAATCCCTTTTAGCAGGAAAACTTGTTTGAACTTTGATTCAAATTTGCACACACAAACATGACTCTAAGACACATTATAGACCACTTTGAGAATTCCTAATATGACCCTACATAATTTCCAAAAACATATACCAATCAAATATCTAGACCCAATCTCCTTATCAAATGAAGTAATAACCTCATCATAAATATTTAGAATAGGGGAATCTTTAGAAAAAAATAGGGGAACATCCACTAAAATAGTCATATCAAAATCAACCTCTTTTTTCCCTTCAACAAAAAATCCCTCCCCAATGAAATCAACAACCACATCCTCCCCTACACTCTCTTGGAAGGCACTGGAAAATTTTTCCTTAAAGATAGATATGGGTCGATCTTTAGGTGTAAACATAGAATGGATGTTTTGAAAAAATCTGAGAAGGAATGAAAAGGATTTTTATTATTCATGCACTTAAAAAAAACTAGTGATTTTTTAGAAACCCTAGCCTACACTTCCTTCTCTTCTCTACTAACAAACTCTTCTTAGTTTTGCCCCTTTATCCTAGCCTTAAAACCATAGCTTTGACCTCCCAAACCTGTGACACTCCTACATTGAGCATGTCAAAATCCCTCCTTTCTCCATTATTACCTTCATTACCACAAGATATAAAAAATAAACCTTGTCTAATGCCCTTGGCTCCACCGTCACTTCCTCCTCAATTCCTCACTTTATTAACCAACACCTCTCTTGTTACTTTATCATCACCTATCAGATGGCTTCTATTCACTGCCATCTTAATTCTAATCTTTGAAATTCATACAACATTATATTATCATTCTAGAGTTATATCTTGTTCCTTAGGGTAAATCTAATTTTTATATATTTTTTTCCTTTTTTATTTTTCTAATCTATTAGACCTAGCTTCTTTATGTGTTATTCCAAACCATAGGTTAATTTTTCTTAAATATTTTTATTTCTCAAAGCCTAGGGCATTGGCATGGTGTGTGTGTGTTAAACATTTGGTCACTTATTATGCCACAAAAATTTATTATTTATAATAATATAGGTATAAATACTACTGGGATTAGTTGTGACCCTATTGAATTCATTGAAATTCCTTTGGTTTATTATATAACTTGCTTAAAACATGAAATGAAATCTAAAAATATAGGTAGTGTTTCTCCGAAAGTTTTACTTTTTATTTCACATAATAATGACATGCATGTTAATGATAATGGTGTGAGTCGATCTCAATTTGACAATTCACATGAAATAGGTGATGATCAATAATTTTGTTTAGATGAACAAGATAGTGTTTAAAATATTTCACAATATAGGAAACATCTCATGGCACACCTTAGTGAGAAATATGGATATTTAAGTACGTTGAAAAAATCATAATTTAAACCCTAGATCAAAAGGTTCAAGATGAGGTTAAGGTATGAAATAACCTATACATTTAAAAATGGATATATGAGTGCGGATCAAGAACTTGCCCCGTGTAATGGATCACCACCTTTATTTGGTCATGTTTTAATTTCTCAAATTTATTTATAAAATACTCATGCTCATATTCTTATTGCCTCTAATGTTTTTAATGATTCTCCTTCTAAAAATACTATGATTTCTTATCAAAATTTTCATAGTTCTCAACATGCTCTCACTGCTTTTCAATTTCTTCAAAATTCCCAATACCTATCTCAAATTCCTATTATTCAACCATATTTTGCTTATAATTATTTTAAAATTACTTCACACTCTACCAATCCTTCTAATTTTTAAAATACTTCTATTACAACTTAATCTACCTCTACTTATATTCAAAAACCCAAAATGACCATTATTTGATGGATACATTTTGTAACTTATTAAATAAAATTAAGGTTATTTCTCAAGGCTGTCAAAATCCAAAACACAGGGTCACTTCTTATGATATTATTCTAAACCCCTTGGTTTATGATGTAATTACATACCCATTTCCAATAAGATTTTTTTTAATTCAAAGTTTGAATTGTTTAATGGAAAATGAGATCTTTCTCATCGTATTAGAATTTTCTTGTCTCTTTTTTAGATTTCCTCATAACGATAAATTATTTCCAAGGATCTTGTAATATTATGCACGTGATTCATTATATGCTTTATCTTGTGGATCTATGCATGTTTTTACAACATTAGTTGATGATTTTATTATCTCATTTTTCAATCAAATATTGGCATCAAAGTTACATTTTCACAAATAGCTTATATCAAACAAGGGTCTAATGAGATTACTAGTGAGCATGTGCTTAGATTTATGACTACGATTGCCAAGAAGGCTCATCAACTATCAAACAGTGAACTTCAAAACATATTTTTCCATGGCTTATTTCCAATTATTAAAAACAGAGTGGTTGTTAATAGTTCACATTTTTTTAATGAGCTTTGTCATGTGGTGAGAGATTTTGAGGTCAATATTTTAGATGTAAATGTGCTTATTTATGGATCCAATGCTCTAACTTATAGTGATGTCTATTTTACCATGTTTTCATTTAATAAACAAATGTTGTTTAATATGTGTAAAACTTGAGAAATATTAGAATGCTAAAGATATATAATCATTAATAATTTTGTTTTGTAAATTATTAGATATGAAAATATGTTATTTTTGGAAACTGCAAGGAAGAAATGTAATTAGATTAGAACCATATTTTTATGTTGAATTTTTATTATGTATTATAATGTGAATAAACAAAATACAAGACTATGATAGTGTATGATCAAAGGTAGAATTTGAAACTATTTCTATATAGGTATGCACTCCCTAGATAGTAGCGTAAGACAATCATGTTTGTTTAATGTATAATTATCCCAGTTTACTGTGACAAATGTTGATAGTGAAAATTAAATTAAAAAATAACTCTAAAAGTGAAATATTAGAAACAAAATATGAGAATATTCCTAGACAGGACCATGTTCTTTAAACAACAATGCAAGTTGGTTGAATCCTTTGACTATGGACTTATCTACATTGATTATTAAAAAAATCAAATTATTTCACCTTTTGTGCCTATGTCTATTGAGAGGGATGAGATATCAAGATTCTATTTGTTCCACATGGAGATTGTTTTTTCCTTATTTTCCTCAAAAAACCTATGGATCTTCTTGAGAGCTAGAAACTCACAAAAAGAGAGGGGGATTGTAATGGGATAAGTTGACCTCATTTACCCCCTTAATGATTGAGCTTTGACTATATATACATATATTTTGAAGAGGGATTCAAACCACATGTAATTATCCCACCTATAATGATTATGATATTGTGATCTTTGACTATATTTATGTAGCTAAAAATATGGTTTTGATATTTGACAATGATAGCTATTGACTTTCTTTGAAATACTTTAGACTTGGCTTATGGTTGTTCATTATGAAAGATCTTGAATTTGGGAAGAATAGGGTATATTTTTTCAATGTTTAATAGTGTACTAATGCTAAATAGATAGTTCTAATCTAGGAATAATTAATGAAATTTGATTTGTATATATAGGAAAATATTTTGATAATTTCCTTTAGTCAACCTTACAAAACATGCAAGAAGAACCAAATAAGGATTTTGAATTGGAAACTAGTTATTATTTTCTAGGGGTATGATGTCATTCTAGATGGATAGGACCATGGTAGTGGACCTATCTTCCTATCCCATACCTATCTTATAAGACCAAGGATAATTATCCTAAGTTTGAGGCATTCTGAGAATGATGTAACAAAGGTGTGAGCATTAACTTGGAGATCTATCTATAGTAGTGATGAAAAATAAAGGGCCAATCCCACATATAGCTAAATGTCTTAAAGGAATCAAAAATAAGATTCATACATTTGGGTGCAAGACAAGTGGTTTAATATGTGTCAAGAATTAGCATTTTCAAGTACCTATGACCAGATTTAGCTATTTACATCCCTCCTCCCTCCCCCCTCCACCAATTTTAGTAATAAAATTTCTAGAGTAAAGAATAAATAATTAAACCCGATTGTGTAGAACACACTTTATCCTTGATAGGATACTCCAATTGTGTAGGGCAATCATTTTATCAAATAATGTAACTGTTGAACAAATTTTGACCCTGCATGTCAAAATTAGGCACCCATATATGAAAACTTGGCCTTTAGATCTTTTAGGGGTGAATATAATGTCTTAGTGTGAGCTCAAGTTTCTTCAATATAATATGAATGCTATTAGATTTGATCAGTTAGTTGTCTAGGTCCCTTTTACTTTGATTTGATTCATTCTAAGAGGTTTGAGCAGGGTTTAAAGAGCATTTTCATATTGACAAATCTTGCATGCACAATAGTTGCAAAGGAAGATGATCATGTGGGTTTGTTCATCTTGGTTCAATGTTCTTGTGTACTAAGTTTGAGGTCCTTTGCTGAAGCATAAGTAGATTTTTTCATGTTTAAATAATTGCTTCAAAAATATTTTTGGACTTAGTCATTCAAGCTCGATCATCTAAGTCTATACCATTTGGCTAGGTCTAGTATGCAAAATTCCTTCAGAGGAGGTGTTTTATACAAAACCCACAATAAAAGTACAAGTGTTAATTCTTCTGGGAGTTTTATTTCAGCTTTTTATTCAAGTGTCAAGAATTGTCTCAGACATTTTGTCTAAAACAATTTCCCCGAAGGATATCTTTTTGAGCTAAGGGTTAGATTTCTTTTGAGAAAATTATACACAATCTTTCTGAAGGGATTATTTCAAACATTTTGTCTGAAACAATTTTCTCAAAAATGTGATTCTACAAGAAATGGTCCACTTCATTCTTTCTAAAGGATACTTTTATTTTTTCAAGAAAATGTCCCAAGTAACTTTCCCAAAGGGCACTTCAGGAAAAGGTCATTTGCAACTTTTCTAAAGTGCACTTCAATTTTTTGAATGGTCCTAAGAAATTTTTTTGAAGGGTATTTTCCTTTTGAAAGGGAATTTTAAAAAAAACCCAAAGGGACAATTTTCCTTTTAGAGGATTCATTTACAATAATTTTGAAGGTCTCTTTCAGAAAGCTGACGATACTTTTCAGTTTCCTTGAAGGGTATTTTTTCCTTTTGTGAAGGGTGTTTTTGGGAAAGTCTAAGGGAAATTTTCATGATTCATAGGGTACTTTCCATAGTTAAATAACAATTGGAAAAAGTCTGAAATAAACTTAAGTTTGAGGAAAATGTTCTGAATGAATAAGGAAGGTGATGGCCCCACAAATGTCAATTTCAAACTATGAAAACTAGCCATTGGAGTCAAAAAGGGCTTGGTAGGAACTTGAGGGAAAATGTGGAGGTAATAAATGGTATAATTCTAAGAATTTGGTGCATAGACAAAGCAATAAAAATTTGGATAGGTCAACAGTTCAAGTTATTACTGGTAGTCAACCAAATCAAAGAGCTTCTATGAAATTGACAAACATAGGTGTCTAAAGGATGACTGGTAGTTAAGAAAAACATTCTCTAACAATTTTAATGATTTCCATTTCCATCATGTAGTACTATGTGTCAAATCTCCTATTTTTATTTTTAAATATTCATGAATGGTCTTTGATGGAGGTAGTTTCTTGTGCTAATTTTGAAGGTTTTATTCCACTTTTCACCATTCTCATGACTTGTTTTGGATAAGTAGACCTCCTAACATGGAATGAATCACCTCATTCCTCTTTCACATGAAATTTTAAATAATATTCTCAAGGTGAAAAATGTTTGAGTGACCTTTGGACTTCTTTTATTTGATTCCTCTCTCAAAATCTATATATATGCATTCTTTCAGCTCTTTTAGGGGCCTCCACTGGTTATTGGGAAAACTCTGGCTAGATTTTTACTTGAATAACTCTTGAAGAAATATACAAGTGTTGTTTCCATTCATATTTTATAATATTTAGTAATGACTTGAATATTTTTGGTCTAGTCTATTGAAAGATAATCTTTTCTAGCATAGACTCTTGATGGTCTACCAATTTGCAGAAAGGAGATTGTTACAAGTCTTTGCTAGTATTCTTTTCTAAGTGTAGAGATATCTCTAGAAGTGGTCTATGATTATATCCCTCTTTATAATCATTCATTAACTTCTTAAGAATCATATACCTTCTTGAATCTAGCATATGAAACATTGATGTAGTAATGAATCCTAAGTTGTGAGTCTTATGTGAGAAACACCTTATTTGTCTTTAAGTAGTGGTTTCAATCAATTAAGAGGAAATTATACATTGGTGAATCACTTCTTGGTTTCTTAGTTATTTTCCTTAACCCTTTTCATACATAATTAATAGGTTAGAGATAGCTTTAAAGGTGCATCAAGGGGAGCCAGCCCCTTATCTAGAGATTCATCTCAATGAAATTGTCACCCACATCAAAAGAGATGATTCTATTATGCCACTTGGATGAGGAGAGCTAAGCATCTCCTAAAGGGTCCAAATATAAGTGTTAATAGTTTTTGGCATGCTCAGTGGGACTATTTATCTAATGAGGTGAAGAATTCTTGGTATGTTATTCAACCAATCAGTCTTTTGGAGGCATTTCAGTCAACACCAATGGTGACTTCAAGTTGCATCAGCTAGTCAAGTACCCCTAACGCATCAAGAATCATATTTGGTATGTATAATACCATTGTTGAGTATTATGGCCCTTATGTTACTTCATATAGTTTTGATCAAGCTCATTTTGTTCATGGAATCACCTCAAGCATCTCTCCTAATTGTCCTTCTCCTAGTCAATCCAAGAGTGCTAGAGAGATAATGTTGGAGTTTGAGAAGCAAATGTTGGAGATAGATAGGTTGAATGAGAAAAATAAATATTGAAAAAAACTAATATATAAAGAGGAGTGTTTGTTTATACAAGCTCAAGCCATGCAATCCATGAAGAATAAACTAGTAAGATGGAGGAGTCAACCCACTCAGAGCAATTAGCCTTGTATACCTTTTTCCATCCCAAGACAGCGTTCCACCATACAAATGAAACCCTCCTCTTATACACTAAATCTCTTTTATAAAATATAACTTACTCACCAAAATAAATTAAGTCAGCCTTCTAGACCATATAATGCATTTTATCTTATACCAAAACTAACTACTCATGTTATTAATCCTTTACACTTAGCAATCCAATACCAAAGGATATTAGAATAACCTTCTATGGAGACTAACCATTTCAATTCCTTAGATTTTGAGCCCTCCTTTGAAGAAGGTCATCCTATTTCCTTTGAAAACCAACACATCCATCCTTAAGTAACTCCTCCTATGCATGTGCAAACTCTTCCTAGTCTCCCTCAACCTTCTCAAGCCCCTCAACATGATGTCAAGATTCCAAGTTGTAGAAATGTCTATCATGAACCCGCTCAAGATCTTTAGAAAGTGAATGAATTTGCTGCCTATCATCAAGAGGAGAAAATTTTTGTCAAAGAATATGAAATTTAAGAGAAGCTTGATCCTATACAAACCTCTCCTAACTTTCCTCAAGAATAAATTCCCAATCCTAAGATCATGAGCTAGAGTGAAATAGTGAAATCATGGGGCAAGAAAGAAGAGAAGAGTCTTGTTCAAGAGTGTGAAGTGCAAAGTGAAGCTAGTCCTTCTCAAGTCCCTTCCTTAAGAAGCTTCTTGTACTCCATGGTAGCCTTCATGTACTCCCCATATCTATGATGATTCCTATGAGCTCCAAAAAAGACTCTTATAAGAGAATCTAGCTAAACAAATTAAGGAATTAGAGGCAAAGATGAGGCTACTTAGTCAAGGTGAGATGGAAGGTTTAGACCTAAATAAAGATCATATTCCTAAACATACCCCATATACCTTTCATCAAAAATTACTCAAGTTAATTTTGATTTTGATGAAGTGTTGGTCAAGTGGAAGAAAGAGAATCAAGTGATTCTGGCCCAAGTTTTTCCCCCTCTTTCTCATGAGCTTTCAAAATAACCCCTTACATTCCATTCCCCATCTAATTTTGAGAGTCCTTGTGTTGAATTCCCTTGCTTGGTTGATGAAGAATGTTTTCCTTGTGTTGAGGAACCTATCTTGAGAAATTCAAGTGAAGAAGAATATGCTCAATTCATGATCGATCAAGGAGACTTCATGAGTGTAGATGAGGAACAAATCACCATAGGTACCCTGCTTTTTGAACAAAAATACAATTCACAAGCTTTTGCCTCCATAATTAATGAGGAAGAAATGATCATTGATTCTTTTCTTACTTTGCAAGATACTATGGATGGACTGGGAGAGGTTATTGATCAAACTTTGGATGACTTGTTTGAAGTCATTGGAGTAGGCTATACTCCTCTTCAAGGAAGCTATCAGTTGGTCAAAGATGGAGAAGGTGGAATTAGAACTCAAGTAATTATGAAAAGGAGAAAAAAGCTTTCATGTTTATTCTTTCAAGAGGACTGTGAATTTAAGAATGATATATTTGAAGTCATCAAGAGGGGATATCACCCTCTAAAAGGAACTCATTAGCTTTTGAAGGATGGATAAATATGATATTAGCCTAAAGTTTCTAATGAACATGAATTCAATATTTTTGAAATCATCCCTATAAAGAGGATGGGAGTTGATCATGAGAAATTGAATAGGTAGAAACATGTAGCAAGTGATCATGTACAAGAAGAGTTCATTTCCTTATATTATTTGGAGTTGCTTGGTTATTAATGAACATCATGCCAATAAGGTTGGTAGACTTTGTAATAAGCATGGAGGTAGCAATGATAAGAGACAAAAGGATTCTTGACTCATCCAATCCTTCATGCCATGAAGTGAGAAGATTTTCAATTTTCCCCTTTGATCCAGGAAGGCGAAGAGCATACCTAGTTAGGTATATGTAATTAGTTTTCTTTCTACTATGTTTAGTTATCCTAAGTTCTTAGTAGTATAGGTGTGTTTACTTTGGTCTTCGTGTGTGTTTGTTCTTTCCCTTGTGTGTTTTGAGGTGGTAACTAGTTGTCTTGTTGATCAAGTTCTGAATCATGGATAAGTTTTCTTACTTATTTTAGTCCTTAGATGACTACATAAGCCCAATGGACTGATAAGGCTACTAGTTTAGCTAGTATAGCAAGCATACTACCCCTATGAGTCACCAATTTGTTGACCAAATTTTGACCCTACAAGTCAAAATTGGGCACCTCTTTATGAAAACCTGGCCTTTAGATATTTTAGGGGTGAATATCATGTCTTAGTGTGAGTTTAGGTTTCTTCAATGTAATATAAATGCTATTAGATTTGATCATTTATTTGTCTAGGTCCCTTTTACTTTGATTTGAGTCATTCTAAGAGGTTTGAGTAGGGTTTAAAGAGCATTTTCATAGTCCTAGATCTTTCACATGCAGTAGTTACAGAGGAAGCTGATCATGTGGGTTTGTTCATCTTGGTTCAAGGTTCATGTGTACTAAGTCTAAGGTCCTTTACTAAAGCACAAGAATATTTATTCATGTTTAAAGAATTACTTTGAAAATATTTCTAGATTTAGTCATTTAAGCTCGGTCATCTAAGTCTATACCTTTTGGCTAGGTCCAGTATGCAAAATTTCTTCAGAAAAGGTGTTCCATACAAAACCCTTTACAAAAGTACAAGTGCTAATTATTTTGAGAGATTTATTTTAGGCTTTTGTTTAGGTTTTAGGAATTGTTTCAGACATTTTGTCCAAAAAAATTTCCCTGAAGGATATCTTTTCGAGCTAAGGGGTAGATTTCTTTCGAGAAAATTTTCTACACAATCTTTCTGAAGGGATTGTTTCAAACATTTTATCTGAAACAATTTTCCCAAAAAGGTGCTTCTATAAGAAATGGTCCACTTCATTATTTTTTAAGGATAATTTTATTTTTTCAATAAAATATCCCAAGTAATTTTCCTAAGGGGCACTTTGGGAAAAGGTCATTTGCAACTTTTTTGAAGGGCACTTCAATCTTTTTGAATGGTCCTTTGCAATGTTTTTGAAGGGTATTTTCCTTTTGGAATTGAATTTTTAAAAAAAATTGAAGGGATAATTTTCCTTTTGGAGGATTCATTTGCAAGAATTTTGAAGGTCCATTTCAGAAAGCTGATGGTACTTTTCAATTTCCTCGAAGGGTATTTTTTTCTTTTAGGAAGGGTGTTTTCAAGAAAGTTGAAGGTCACTTTCCATGATTCAAAGGGCAATTTCCATAGTTAAATATCACTCAGAAAAAGTATAAAATAAACTTAAGTCCAAGGAAAATGTTCCAAATGAATAAGGAAGGTGATGTCCCTGCAAACATCAATTTCAAACTATAGAAACTAGCCATTAGAGTCAAAAATGGCTTGGTGGGAACCTGAGGGAAAATGTGGAGGTAAAAAATGGTAGAATCCTAATCATCTAGTACACAAACAAAGTAAGTAAAAAGTGGACATGTTGATAGTTTGAGTTATTACTGGCAATAAACCAAATAAAAGAGCTTCCATGAAATTGACAAACATAGGTGTCTAAAGGATGACTAGCAGTTATGAAAAACATTCTCTAACTATCACAATGAGTTCCATTTCCATTGAATAGTGCTATGTTTTTAATCTCCTATTTTCAATTTCAAATGATCATTGATGGTCTTTGATGGAGGCAATTTCCTGTGCCAATTCTGAAGGTTTTATTCCACTTTTCACCATTCTCATGACTTATTTTGGACAAGTAGACCTCCTAACATGACATGGCTCACCTCACTCCTCTTTCACATGAAATTGTAACTATTATTTTCAAGGTGACACATGTCAAAGTGACCTTTGGACTTCTTTTATTTTATTCCTCTCTCAAAATCTATATATATGCATTCTTTTAGCTCTTTTAGGGGCCTCCACTAGTTATTGGGAAAACTCTAGCTAGATTTGTACTTGAAGAACTCTTGAATAAATATACAATTGTTTTTTCAACTCATATGCTGTGATATTGAGTAATGACTTGAATCTTGTTGGTCTAGTCTAGTAAAAGATTGTCTTTTCTAGCTTGTACTCTTGATGGTCTACCAATTTGTAGAAAGGAGATTGTTGCAGTTCTTTGCTAGTATTATTTTCTAAGTGTAGATATATCCTATAAGTGGTTCATGATTGTATCCCTATTTGGAATCATGCATTCCCTTTATAATAATCATATACCTTCTTAAATCTAGAATATGAAACATTGATGTAGTAATGAATCATGGGTTGTGAGTCTTGTGTGAGAAACACCTTGTTTGTCTTTAAGTAGTGGTTTCAGTTAATTAGAAAGAAATTATACATTGGAAAATCACCATTTGGTTTCTTAGTTATTTTCCTTAACCCTTTTCATATGCAATTTATAGGTTAGAGAGAGATTTAAAGGTTCATCAAGAGGAGTTATCCCTTTATCTAGAGATTCATCTCAAGAAAATTATCACCCACAGCAAGAGAGATGACTCCATTATGCCACTTTGATGAAGAGAGATGAGCATTTCCTCAAGGGTAAAAATCCAAGTGTCAACAACAACAACACATGAATTAGTCATTTATCTATACTTAAAAATTGAAAAATTTGATCAATGAAAATTGAAAATTGAAAAGAGAGAAAGGGAGGAGTACACTTGTAGGGAGATGAAACCATGTTTCTTTGTAACCTATAAAATATGTTGAATCACTAGAAAACTATCCCCCCTTGTTAATACACTTAGAGATAAGGTTCTTCATGTTGAACCATTGGTAAATTAAGAGTGACTCCATCCCTTTGAGTTGGAAATATGTGTGCTCTCATTAATAGGGAAAAGTACCCAATGTACTAATATAAATAAGGTAAAACCATTAAGGGTTCATTATAAGTGATTCTAAGGCCATTAAATATCACTAAACCTAAACATACATCACCTATAATATAAATATGGAATAACACAATGGGTTCGCTAAAAGTAATTCCAAGATCATTTAATGTCACTAGTCTTGAATGTACATTACCCATAACAAAATGTATCACATGATTATAAATGGATCTTGATTCTACATACATGATCGAAAGATAATTAATAATATTCATCCCTCCATCATTACCTTAGATTTGACTTGAAATAAATAATTTCATTTAAATTTATAACCTATATTTTATTTTATATGTTCATGAACCATTATTCATGACTTTTGAATTTTAAAATATGTGAATGAATCTCTATCATGCCTTTTGAACTTTGAAAATTGTGCATAAACAATTATAATGCCCTTTTAACTTTGAATAATGTATATGTGAGCATGAACATGTATCTGCCCATGAATCTATGAAAATAATAAAGGATTTTATGCATATATTTTTTCAATTGTAAATATATGTGAAACTAATATTTTTTTGTTATTGTAACTATTTTGTATATGCCAATGCATATGCATTCTAGTGCATATGAATTTGTACTATGCATTTTTGTAAAGTGAGTGCATATGCATGTCACATAGCTCCATAATTTATATCATTTTGCCAATATTTGTCATGTGTTTGATTTTTGAATTAATTTGAATCTTTGAAAACATGTCATCTATCATAGAATCTAATTTTTTAATCTTTTAAACTTGTATTTTGATTATCTGAAACCTATATTTTATCCTAAATACAATTTACATATTCAAAAGTATTTGGATCTCTAAGACAAGCCCATTGAAATGCCTCACATTTGAGATAAGGGATGTATCTTGTAATTCACTCTTCTCAAAAGAAGAGTTAATTGTATCCTATGATAAATATATAATCATGTAGTATTATGTCATCATGTGAAGAGTATGTCATCATATAAATGTAATTGTCATTGAAGCATGTATGTAACATATTGAAAGTGAGGCATACATGTGTAATGTCTAAATAGATATAGAAATTAGGTATGCACTAAATTAACCATATTTGAATTTAGAATATTTATTAAAACTGCATGATGTGAATCATGGCACCACTAATCAAACTCAATGAGTGCAACAAGTACAACACATAATGACACACATAAGTCCAAGGGTTGCATACAATGGACATGAATATGGCATAAAAAATAAGGTCAAGGGCCACATACAAAGTAATTAATAATGTTGAAAATAAGGGACATTTTCAAATGTCATAGAAAACATAGGGCCAAGGGCCACAAGCAATGGATATATTCAAATGTTGCACATACCAAGAAAAATATCATAGAGATGTTGAATAAATTATTGCATAAAATGGACAAGGGCTACATATAATAATAAATAAATGTTGAGCCTATCATGGAACACACTAACAACATTAAAATAACATATAACAAGTGAAAACTAGTATATTCCATCCATATGTATCAATTTTATATTATAACAAAGTAACATATCCATGTAGCATAATGTAATATATGAGTAATTAAAAAGACAATTGCAATAAATGAATCTTGACATGCTATAAAGGTCATAGATAGATATAGATTGTGTTAGTTTAACATGTAGATTAATATTCCCCCAATATAAGCATGACCACTGGGTAAAATGGAATCCAACATCTAAGAGTTCATGTAGAATATGTAAGTCTTGATTCACACTCGTATACCTCATGAAATGTAGGCGATAATGAAAAAGAATGTTTTATATACCAACGTGTTGGGGATCAACCAACAATAGATTACACTTATGAAAGCAATAAACCGTGGAATTAAATCAGATAGATAAGTAACTAGAATCAAATAATAGCAAAGAACAAGAGATACAAGAAACCACCCTAAAAACTTGTATTAAACTCTTTACAAAAGGAATACAATTGAAAAAACTTCTTTCTTCCACACCTCTCTCAGATGCACAAGATCTCTCTCTAGATCTCTATCCCTTAAGAGCTCTCTCTCTCAAGTACAATCAACTCCAACAACCTAGGTTGATACAACTCTATATTGTTCTTCAACATTCACATACAATGAACTACTACAATAATCACACTAAGCTAAGAAGATCTAATTCTACATATAGAATTAGGAAACTTGAGCATGCACTTACAACCAACAGTTAAGCCTCTTGAACAAGGGCTCTAAAAACAATATTACTAATAATAGAAACGTAAACTTAAGACTAAGACTTAAACTCATCATGCAAACACTCGCTTCTGTCCTCGGAAATAGCATTCTGGATGCACAGGTAACCGACGCCGGTTCCTGCCTGCTTGCCTGTGACCAACGTCAGCCGATCCTCTACCGACGCCAGCATCTCTTCAACTGTACCGGACCGACGTTGGTCATTCTTGACCGACGCCGGTGACTCTGTAAACCTGCAACTTTGGTAATGCGCTCATATGTGAAGCTTTTAGGCTCCACACCTTAACAAGCTCCCACTTGGAGATAAACAGTTGCACCAGTACCTGTACAGCAACATCTTCTAGCTCTTCCATCTTTAACTCAATCATGAAGACCAACAAAATTTGAATGAAGATTCAACTTCTCCTTTGTAATCGGCTTGGTTAACAAATCAGCTGGATTCCTATCTGTATGGATCTTCTCCAGCTTCAAATCACCATCTTCCAATACCTGTCGTATGAAGTGGTACCTTAGCTGTATGTGCTTTGTTCTTGAATGAAAAGATGAGTTCTTAGCCAAATGGATTTCACTCTGACTGTCACTATACAATCTGCAACTCCCATGCTCCCTTCCAAGCTCTTCCATGAACCGTGTCATCCATATCATCTCTTTGCTAGTTTCTGTGGCTGCAATATACTCTTCTTCTATAGTTGACAAGGCAACAACATTCTGCAACTTAGATATCCAACTAACCACCGTTCTTCCTACAGTGAAAACATATCCTGTAGTGCTCCTCTTGCCATCCAAATCACCTGCCATATCTGAATCTACATAACCATGTAGAGAAGTATCTGAACCTCCATAGCACAAGTGCCTAATGCTGGTTCCTCTTAGATATCTAAGGATCCACTGAACTGCTTTCTAATGTTCCTTACCTGGATTGGCCATATACTTACTTACAACTCCCACTACTTGGGCAATATTCGGTCTAGTACACACCATTACACACATCAAACTCCCTACTACAGAAGAATATGGAACCTTACTCATGTACTCTACCTCATCATGTGAATTAGGACATTGTTCTTTACTCAATTTAAAATGTCCAGCCAAAGGTGTGCTTACCGGTTTAGCATCCTGCATATTGAACTATTTCAACACCTTGTCCACATAATCCTCTTGAGACAATATCAACCTGTGATTTTTCCTGTCTCTCTTAATGCTCATGCCAAGGATTTTCTTTGCTGCTCCCAAATCCTTCATAGCAAACGTTTGAGCTAATTTCACCTTAAGCTCAGAGATATCCTACATGTGTGATCCTGCAACCAGCATATCATCTACATACAACAATAGAATAATATATCTACCATTATCCAATCTCTTAAAATACACACAATGGTCAGATTGACACCTACTGTAGCCATGCTCAGTCATAAACCTGTCAAATTTCAAATACCACTATCTAGGAGCTTGCTTGAGGCCATACAAGCTTTTCTTCAATCTGCACACTAACTTCTCCTTACCTTTGACCTCAAATCATTCTGGTTGTTCCATATAAATTTCCTCATCCAAATCTCCATGAAGAAATGCTGTCTTAACATCTAGCTGCTCAAGATGCAAATCCTCAACAGTAAGCAAAGACAGTACAATCCGTATAGAAGTCATTTTAACAACAGGAGAAAAAATCTCACCAAAATCAATACCTAGCTTTTGTGCAAATCCTTTCACCACCAATCTGGCCTTATATTTCATCTGTCCATTCTCACCTTCTTTCAACCTGTAGGTCCATCTGTTCTTCAGTGTTCTCTTACCAACTGGCAATTCAACCAAATCCCATGTTTGGTTCTCTCTTAAGGACAACATCTCCTCAACCATGCGACTCTCCCACTGACTCTTGGACTCCACCTATATTGCTTCTTCAAAACTCTCTGGTTCTCCACCATCAGTTAGCAATAAATAGAATAATGAAGGAGAATATCTAATTGGAGGCTTACTTACCCTTTCAGACCTCCTGATGGGTGTCTGAGGCTCGTTCACAACACGTTGTCCACCCAAATTCTCTGACAGTGACCGACCTCGATCACCTCCAGACCTGTTACTGGCTGACGCCAGTTCTTCCTAACTGACGCCGGTGCCTGTCCTGTCGACATCAGTCTCTGTATGACCGACATCAGTTTCTGTTCTGTCGACGCTGGTTCCTATCCTATCGACGTCAGTCTCTGTGTTTTCTTGCAAGTGATTATTTCTTTTTCTCGTGAGCTCATTTTAGACCATCACCTCGTCCAATTCACTATTGCTCTACCTAGATTGATTTAGCTTCTTCAGTTGATCACTATACATCACTTTTTCATTGAAAACAATGTCATGGCTCCTAATTATCTTGTTAGTTCCTAGATTCTAAAATTTGAAATCAAAATCATTTGAGCCATAGCCAATAAATGTGCACCTCATAGACTTAGCATCGAGATTCTTTCTATTTTCCTTATCTACGTGCACAAAGGCTTCACAACTAAAAACTTTGAGAAAAGAGAGATCTACCTTTTTACCTATCCAAGCCTCTTCTGGAATTCCACCATCCAGAGCTGTAGAGGGTCCTCTGTTAATCAGGTACACTGCAGTGTTAATAGCTTCTGCCCAAAACTCTAAAGGTAAACCAGCATGCAATCTCATACATCTTGCATGTTCCATGATTGTTCTGTTCATCCTTTTAGCAATACCATTCTGCTAAGGTGTCCTTGGAACCGTCCTTTGCCTACGGATCCCATGCATGTAACAATACCAGTTGAACTTATAACTGCAAAACTCTCCACCATTGTCAGATCTCAGGCACTTTAATCTTTTTCCTGTTTCATTCTCAACCATAACTTTCCAAATCTTAAAAGTCTCAAATACATCAAATTTCTTCTTAATACAGTAGATCCATACCTTTCTTGTAGCATCATCTATGAACGAAAAATAGTACTGTGATCCTCCAATAGAAGCTACCTGAGCCGGTCCCCACACATCTGTGTAAACAAGCTACAACTTATGCTTCTTCTTTGTAGACCCATTCTTAAGAAAACTAACCCTTTTCTGTTTTCCAAATACATAGTGCTCACAAAATTCTAGATCCATGCTTTTCAAATCTGAAAGCTTACCTTTAGACTTAAGAATTGACATCCCCTTCTCACTCATGTGGCCAAGCTTTGAGTGCCACAATTTTGCATCCACATCTGAAGTAGATAATACAGAAGGAGAATTGTAAGTAACACAATTACACAAATAGAGAGTACCTACTCTCTTACCTTTGGCCATAACAAGTGCACCCTTGGTCACCTTCCAAGATTCTACTATGAGAGTTACTGTACAACCCTCATCCCCTAACTTTCCTGCAGAAATCAAATTTCTCTTCAAGCTAGGAACATGCATAACTTCTCTCAACACCCATGTGTTGCCATTCTACATTTTCAGCTGCACTTTACCTTTGCCAATAATTTTACAAGGTTCATCATCCCCTAGATATACTATTCCAAAATCTCCATGGATATAGTCACAGAAATATTCCCTATTAGGGGTAGCATGAAAAGATGCACCAGAATCTAACACCCAAGATTCTATATTATTATGCAAAGAGAATATTAAAGCATCTTGTGCAATACCTGCAACCTTTGCTTCTTCTTTTCCTTCGTTTTGATTGTCCTCTTTACGCTTTGACCAGCAATCTCTACTTATGTGCCCCATCTTTCCACAATTCCAGCATTGTGGCCTTCTGCCATTTCTGGATTTGGATCTGCCTTTCCCCTTAGACTTGGATCTTGATCTCCCTTTCTTGCTCTTCTCTTTTTGCCTTCCCCTACTCTCAAAACTTAAAGCGTTCTCAGATGTCTCTTCTGTGCTTTTCCTACGAATTTCCTCATTCAAGATAACACTAACAACATCCTCTACTTTTAAAATATTTGATGTAGATGCAATATTGCTAACTACCATTACTAAGCTATGCCAGCTTTTAGGCAAAGAACATAATATTAAAAGAGCTTTTATTTCATCATCAAATACAATTTTGATTGAACTTAATTGATTTACAATACCATGGAAATCATTCAGGTGATTAGATACAAATCCGCCTTCCTGCATATGCAAATTGAATAGCTGCTTCATAAGATATACCTTATTGGAAGTTGAGGGTTTTTCGTATAAATTTTCTAGAGTAGTCATCAACTCTATCGTTGTTTTTGCCTGTGATAAATTAGATATCACAGTAGATGCTAGACTCAGTCTTATAGACCCCAGATCCTTTCTGTCAAGAACTTCCCATTCTTCATCCTCCATGTCTGTGGGCTTCTTTGCAATCCCACCTAACGGTAAGTATAGATCCTTCTAATACAGATAGTCCTCTATCTACATTCTCCAATGTTGATAGTTTTTGCCATTGAATTTCTCCATTCTTAGTTTACTTTCATCTGTCATTGCTTCTCCCACTCAAATAGAAATCCCTGCAAAAACTCCTGTGAGCAACCTGTAATCAATACACACTACATAGATCTGAACCGCCTGTTAGTGACCCTGAGCTTTGATACCAATTATTGGATATCAAACTCTAAACCTACAACCAAGTCTCTGATACCAACTTGTTAGGGATCAACCAACAATAGATTACACTTATGAAAGCAATAAACTACGGAATTAAATCAGATAGATAAGTAACTAGAATCAGATAATAGCAAAGAACAAGAGATACAAGAAACCACCCTGAAAACTTGTATTAAACTCTTTACAAAAGGAATACAATTGAAGAAACTTCTTTCTTCCACACCTCTCTCAGATGCACAAGATCTCTATCCCTTAAGAGCTCTCTCTCTCTCAAGTATAATCAACTCCAACAACCTGGGTTGATACAACTCTGTACTGTTCTTCAACATTCACATACAATGAACTACTACAATAATCACACTAAGCTAAGAAGATCTAATTCTACATATAGAATTAGGAAACTTGAGCATGCACTTACAACCAACAGTTAAGCCTCTTGAACAAGGGCTCTAAAAACAATCTTACTAATAATAGAAATGCGAACTTAAGACTAAGACTTAAACTCATCATGCAAACACTCGCTTCTGTCCTCGAAAATAGCATTTTGGATGCACAGGTACCCGACGCTGATTCTTGCCTGCTTGCCTGTGACCGACGTCAGCTGATCCTCTACCGATGCCAGTGTCTCTTCAACTACACCAGACTGACATCGGTCGCTCCTGACCGATGCCGGTGACTGTATAAACCTGCAACTTTGGTAATGCGCTCATATGTGAAGCTTTTAGGCTCCACACCTTAACAAAGAGTTCATGTAGAATATGTAAGTCTTGATTCACACTCATATACCTCATGAAATGTAGGTGATAATGAAAAAGAATGTGTTATATACCAAAAATGTGATAAATAACATATGTAAAGAAGTAAATTAACAACTCATGTCATGCTCAGGTTTTGTTTTATTATTTTTTTATAATGTTTATAATTTTTTTTTTAATTTTTAAATATTTTAATTTTTTGTGTTTATGACATATTTAATTATTTTTGTGTTTTTTTTACACTTTTTAATGTAAAATAATTATTCTATGATCCCATTAATGGGAGGATCATATTGCATGCTTGTATCATAGAGTTAGAAGATGACTTTCTAAAAAAAAAAATGTGTTACTTGTGCATGAATCTGCATCTAAAAAATAATAAGGTGATGTAATGTAACTATCTTGATCACTGCTCATAGTATCATCTACAAGATATGGAACTTAATAAGATGTAGGGCTTGGTGTATTTTGTTGTATATTGGGATAATGTCTCATTATCTATGTTCACTATGTAACATATTGAACTATCTAAGATACTATCTTAGGATTCATTTTAAAATATGAAAATATATTTGAATTTTGAGTAACTCTTTGATGTGAAACTTTTTGTTTAAGAGTGTGTACCACTAACCTTTAAATTGATTATATAAAAAGATCTTGCATGGGTGAAATAGCTAATTTGTGTTATGTTATTAAATAGGTGTAGTAATTTTATTTGTATTATGCTCTTGAATAGGTACAATAATTGTCTTTGTATTATGATCTTGAATAGGTACAGTAATTGTCTTTGTAGTATGCTCTTGAATAGGTGCAATAACCAATTGTAGAGGTGGTGAGGTAAGAGGAGGAGATACCACTGACTGTAGATAGTAATCATATCAAATGCATAGAAATTTGACCACCTAATTACAATGTATATATGTGGAGACATCAATTTATTATGGATGGTACTATATGTAGCTTATATATCCAAGGGTGTCCTAGTAACATATTAAATACACGTGTGCTTAATAATAATAGGAATAGAGTGGTCATTATTGTTAAACCAACCTAAATAAGTAGCACTATATTCCCAAGAGTATTTTGTGTGTGTCCATCAAATTCTTTAACTAATTTTGATGTAGCTTATAAATCTTGATTTTTATACCCAAGAGTGTGAATAAGTGTCAATGTACATGTATTTTCACTTGACTCATTATTGATCATGACACTATGTATAGGTTGTTTGTTGATATAATATCAAATAAAGAGTGCATGTCTATCTAAATCATCATCAAGTATTTCAATATCATCAAATATGATCATAGGATGTGGTGGTAATGTGCCTAAAATGTACCAATAATTTTATGTATTAGATGCCCATATATCAAAAGAGGAGGATGTGCATTGTATACATCATATACCTCTAAATTATCTATATTATGTGTCATGCCATTGAGATAAGAACACCCACAAAGGAAGCTAAACCAAAAAAAATGACAATGTATATCTAAAAATATTTAGTAATCCATTTCCAAACCATGGCATAATATATGAGATTACATAATATATAAGATAATTTATTCATGCCTTAGTCTAAAACATTTGTTTTTAGAATGTCCAATGCATCTGTGATAAACACAATATATGTTACTATTGAATCCTTTGTGTTGATCCTTGGTCATATCAAGAGACATGAGATTACAAACAAGTAATTTATATAATAATACATGAAGAGGTTATCGTGAACTTTAAAATTGCCTCCTTGGTAGAACTTGCAATTGAAGTTTATTTTTTGGTTGTGATATCGCATTGAATGTTACTTTTAATTTATTCTCAATTTCATTAGTGGTGCAAGCACTTGAGAATGGGTCTAATTAAATACTACATTTACCTCTATGTTACTAAGTTTTTACACTTTACCATGGAAACACACATGAACACACTATTTTAAAAATGAGACACTCAATGCATCTTCTTTTTTTTATTTCAAATTGTACTATTAAAAGGTTTGATGTACACTTACACTCATAATCTCATATGCATCTACAAGGATTATTGAATGCATAAACATGAAGAAAACATCAAATAAATTCCCTCCTTGATGTATTTTACATTTCTACTCCCTACTCTCTATTCTTAGAGAGTTTTAGCTCTTTTAACTCTCTCTTGGAGCCATCCTCTCTCAACTTGGAGCTTTATTTAGCTATGTATCTCACTCCTCTATGCCTTTTTTCTAATCCTATACCTATATTTTTTATTCTCTAATGATATTTTCTCTTCTTTACATGGATCCCTTTGACAATGTTATAGTTGTTCTTTTTATTCCTTATATGGGTATGTATCATAACGAAGTTGAAGGTTTTCTTGAAATGAGATGCTCACACTTTTTTTAACTATTCAAATTCCCTTCTAAATCACTCAAGTTACCCCTCAAATGACTAATAAAATATCCATAAACATCAAAAACTCAAAATATTAGTGTTAACAAAAATCTGCACTTGTAACAATTGTTGTAGGTGACTTACATCATACCTACAATAGTTATTATAGGTGACTTCTGAGGCCCATAAATTTTATATAAAGACTTAAAACAAGTTGCCTTTTTTTAAAATTGCATATTTTTTTTAGTATAATCCAATTATACAATAAATCTTAAGTTTTGGGATGACCTTCATGTCATTTTTATCCCTTTTCCTAAATCAGTATGTTTTAACCTAGAAATGCATATAGTTGTTTTATGTGACTTCCTAAATGTTTTGATCTAAAATGGACCTCCTTTGATTTTCCTATTATGAATGGATATTTTGAAAATTGATGCTTACAAAGGACAACTTCTCCATGCCAAAACCAAATTCAAAATGAAAATAAAGAAAACATGCACAACTATGTTTTTGAGTGATGCAAGATTTTACTTGCACCTTGGATGCTCCTGCATTAAATGCCTAAGGTTTTAAAATGTGAATTCCTAATCACATGTATGTAATAATTTTAAAACCCACTCTTTTGATCATGTAGCATAATGTCTATGATGATCCATTCCAATAAACCAAGTACTTCAATTATTTATCCCTTTTTTCTTTCATTTCTAGCTTTTTCTTATTGGATTCATATCTATCCTCTTTTCTCTTCTTTGTTCCTTATTTCATTATTTGTGGGATTATACCCACCATAATCCATCCTCCTCCACCCAAGTATTATCTCCTTTTCTCTCCATCCTCTTATGGGTTTAAATCCACCTTTGTCTAACCACCTCCATTAAGATGTTTTTTCTTTCATCTTACTTTCTCTTGTGGGCTTAAACGCATAGTTGACCGACCACCTCTTCCTAAATCATTCATGTATTTGTTTCCTCACTATCCATCCTATTATTACATTCTTATTTTTATCACTTTTCATTATTTTTAGCTCCTCTTCTCTCATGGCTACCATATCCTCTCTTTCCACTATCATCTTGCTTATGGCTTATTCATTTAAAAGAGTCTTACAAGACTCTTCTTCTATCATCACTTCTTAAAAATGTATGAAATCAAGTGCATAACTCACTTCTTTTATTGAAAATCCTTTCACACCTAAAACATGGTCAAATAAACAATTGTAGAATCAAACATTCCCTCTATCAACTTCATTTTCTCTTTAAGAAAGAGATGATCTCTTCATTCTTGATCAAACATAGGATCTCCATAATATCCCATCCATTTATCCTCTTTAGATACTTTTTAAAGAGTCCAAATGACTCATTTATCATTTCCCTCATCACATATGGGGTTTCTAAATAACTTCATTTTAGTTGATACTTAGTTTACATTCATGTGGACTATTCCCACATATGATACATCTTGGACAACCCTAACCAATTAGTTATAATATTTTTCCTCACATAATCTACATTATTTTAGACCTACACACAAATAAAGTTTAGACAAAATAGGGTTTTCAACATTACCCTTCTCATTATTCATCTCTAGTTGATTTATGAATGAGTTTCTCCTCTTCACATTTTTCATTGAGTGAATAATTATGCACTTCATCCACCTTTGTTCTTTCCTTCTGGAAACTTGAAACTATTATTTATTATCCTCAACCTTTATTTCATATAAAAGGGGGAAAAAATGTATAGTCTTGCATGGAAATCTTATTCTCTTCTTTAAGTTGCTCACCTAGAAACTTTACCTTCCTATTACCTCTCAAGATAATCTCCTTTTATTCATGCTCAAGTCTCAATGCCTTGAGCTTCTTCAACCATTTTCTCTATAATCATGGGTGCAAAAAAAGACCCATTAGTTTTGAAACCATGTGTTCCCATCCACTCACTTTCTTCTTTCATTTCTATTTTATCCTCTCTTGGATGACTCTCTATCACTATGATGTACTTACACAAAACTTAGTGCATGCAATCTTGACCCTCATGGGGTCTTCAATATTCTCATCTTAAAAATTAAATTTGAACTCCACTATCCATTTATTTAGCCTATCATGGCTCTATTTACCATATAAAAAATCAATAACACAAGTAGACTTACCTTTCTCCTTAACCTTCACCTTTTTTTGGCTCTTTTCTTTTCCAATTTCTCCTCTCTCCAAGACATCCATCTTTGCTTAGACTTCCTTCAACACATTTTCCAAGTCTACAACTCCTAATATTCTTCATCATTTGTGTGCCATATCTCCTCAACAAGTAGGATTATCCTTCACAACCTAAAATAGATTCAAAAATGAGCATCCCACACTTCCTAAACACTTTTAGGACTTCTTTCACACCTGCAACAAACTTATCTTCACTACTATGTAAGATTATTTTTCACAACTTATAATTAACTCAAACAGAGTTATTTTTTGCATCCTACAACTGACTCATAAAAGATCCTATCACACTCAACCTAAAAAATAAAGATCTTTCTATTAAATAAATTAGTGCAAGCATTAGATAGGGGTTCCACTTAAGGACTACCTTAACCTTTGTGTTGCTAGGATTTTACACTCTACCATGGATACACACATGAGCATACTATTCATAAAATGAGATGCTCAACATATCTTATTTCGATCTCAACATCATAATGTTATAAGGATTAATGTAATCTCACACTCACACATGCCTCTATAAGGCTTATTTCATGCATAAACATGAATAAATTATAAAATATAGTGCCTCTTGGATGGATTTTACATTTTTGCTCCCTACTCTCTATTCTTTGAGAGTTTCAACTCTTCTAACTCTCTCTTGGAGCCAACCTATTTCAACTTGGATCTTTATTGAGTTGTGTGACTCGCTTCTCTACACATTTTTTTACTCCTCTACCTAGATCTATTCATCTCTGATATGTCTTACTCTTCTCATATGTAGTTCCCTTCTGACAATGTTGTAGTTGTTATTTTTATTCCTTACATGGGTGTGAAACATAAACAAGTTAAGGGGTCTATTGAAATGATATAGTTACACACTTTTGATTATTTAATTACCTTCCATGTCACTTAGTTCACCATGTATATGACTACCAATGTGGTAAAAAATGCAAAAAAATCAAAATAATTGTAATAAAAAATTGTACCTATAATAGTTTTTACGGGTGACTTACACCAAACGTGTTGAAGATGCTACATTTAGGACTTACATAACCCATAAATTTTTCATACATACTCAAAATGAGTTGATTTTTTTTTAAAGTGCATAAATTTTTGAGTAAAATTAAAGTATGCAATAAAAATTAAGTTTTAGGATGTCCTTCATGTCATTTTATTTCTTTTCCCAAATTGGTCTATTTTAACCCAAAAATACATACAATTGTTTCATGTGACTTCCATATTGTAATGATATAAATTAAACCTCCTATTATATCCTTGATACCAAATAAGTTTATAAACATTTATGCTTCCCAATAAAAACTTATCCATGCCAAAACCAAATCCAAAATGAAAAAATAAAGAAAACATGAGCAACTATGTTTTTGGGTGATGCAAGGTTACCCTTACACCTTAGATTCTCCTACATCAATTAGATTTGAATTTTTAGCTTGGTTTTATTTGAAACTTGGCATTTAAAGCAGATGGAACATTTGGTGCATACTTAAGTTTGTTTAAAGCTATGAGCTTGACTTCATGTTGTTTGACTATATGGCATAACTCATCAAAAGATCTAAATTTGTTGAACATGATAGACTCATGAAGTGGTGCTATCAAAATTTATGTTAAAATATCTTATAACTCATTGTCTACCATATTATTTTTCATCTTAGCTAG
This sequence comes from Torreya grandis, assembly GCA_037957365.1. Taxonomy (NCBI): domain Eukaryota; kingdom Viridiplantae; phylum Streptophyta; class Pinopsida; order Cupressales; family Taxaceae; genus Torreya; species Torreya grandis. The sequence goes on along the minus strand of JARHVA010003137.1, from coordinate 1,931,300 downwards.
CATAGTTTTGTATCAAACAACATATTCACTAATTGGATTATTTGACCCTTGATTGATTTTTTCAATTTGCACATAACATAGTTTTTTACCAATGTTGATGGATAAATGTGCTTAAAACATATTTTCTAAAGGTTTAAATGCCTTAATTAATTTAAGTGGAAGATCATATAACCATCACAAAGCATAATATTTGAGGCTTCTTAGAAATAAATTAATAATTTAGAATTGTATGGATAATCCAAGCATGTTTTTGAAATGATCAAAGTTTTTTTTCAATATCACCTTTACCTACATAGAGTGATATCCTATGAGCTATGAAAACTAGTGTTAATGGGTAAGATTTTATCTTTGGTTCCAAAGGATTGTGAAGTAACGTATGAAAATCCTTTGAATGACTAGCTCTAAAGATGTTGTGATTTAATTGTAACACTTTAGCATGTAAGGCTATCACAATATATTCAAGAGAGTGTGCATTAGACAAGGTTGGTATTGGGCCATACATAGTAAATAAAGGAGGTGTGTATAATTCCCATGTATAAATATGCATATGAATCTATTGAAACCTTATGATGCCCCTATACCTAGAGTTGATGTCACATATGTAACTAGAAGTATTGATATAGAAATAAAATCAATAGTAGTAATTATAACACCTAAAGTGGGAGTATGAAAAACTCTAAAAATAACCTCTTGTTGTTATGCTTGAGATGATGCAATCTTAGCTTGATGTGAAATCTTAGATGCTAGGAGTAATTGGACAACCCTAACCAAATATTTAGGACATTGACAAAGTCCTTGATAAAAATTGGAAAATTCTTTGACTTGTTCATGATCTAATCCATTAAGCTCATTGGCATCAATTCTTTCAAATCTCTTAGTATTATTTTTCATAATTTCATTATCTTTATTATCATGTTCATTATTAACATCATCTTTTATTTGTACATATATTTGAACCTTTACATTCATATTGATCAAAAATATATATATTATCAATTTTAAAATATTTCAAATGAATTTCAATATGATCTATATGGATTCCACTGAATCTAGTGTTACCCATTAGAGGAATAGAGGAGTTATACTTATTGATTGGCATGCAAATGTGTAAAATCAAAAGGAGAATAGGTGTAACTAGAAAAGAAGTGTTTGATTTATAGACTCTTAGATATATTGATCTCAGTCATAAATTAATAAACAAGTCCCAAACAGAATTAAATATGGAGGATTCCAGTATCTTGTAGCCATACTATCCTATCTCTATTGCACATTGAGAGTAACTTCTTGGGGATAACTAATAATTGGTGCACTAAAAAAAAATGGTTAAAGGCTTCTTATGGATGAAAAACAAAACCTAAGCATTTATAATATAGCATGAGGTAAGTGGAAAATAAAATCCATATATATTATTGTCTAATGGCTTGAGTATTGAATCAGTACCCTTCACACCATAGCTCAGATAAAACTGAATAACACTTTGCCTAAAACAACAACTCCTATGAGTTGTAAAATTGTTAGAACACATTTTATAGAAAGCAAGTAAAAAGAAAGGAAAAAATAAATTGAAAATAAATATTATTATGCTTGGAAATTAGGAATTCAATTTGAAACCCCTAGGTCAAAGATAAATCTTAGAGCAGTGCTTAGTTAAATCTAGTAAAGGACTATTAGATTTATTTTTAGTATATAAAAAATCATGAATTAAAATAAACCCCAAAAACAAAAATATAAAATGCAAATAAATATTTGGAGAAATTGTGTACACATTCACCAATATATTTTACCCTTTTTCAGTTTAATGATTAAAACTTTATTTAATAGGTGTAAAACTTAAGAAAGATTTGAATGATAAAGACATATAATTGTTTACAAATATAATTTTAAATTATTAGATATGAAAATATGATATTTTTGGAAAACACCAAGAAGAAATATACTTAGCTTAGAGTTAGGTTTTGTATTAATTATTTCTAATGTTTGACCATGTGAATTAAAAAAAATTGTGACAATGTATGATCAAAGGTATAATCTGAAACTATTTATGGATAGGCCCGCACTCCTTAGATAGTAGTGAAGGCCAATCATGTTTGTTGACTACAGACTTGTCCTAGTTAACTATGATTGATATTTGATAGTAAAAAATAAAGAAATATATAACTATGCCAATGCAAGATTATAAATAGAATCTTATAATATTCATGGGCAATAATGCATTACCTGGACAATAATTCATGTCGGTTGAATCCTGTCACTTCAAACCTACCTGCATTGAATTTGATGAAAATTAGATTGTTTTACATTTTGTGCCTATGTCTGTTGAGATGGATAATATGTTTAATTTCTATTTGTGTTGTGTGGATATTTTTTTCCTTATTTTACCTCAAAAACCCTATGAGTCTTCTTGAGAGCTAAAAACTTGTAGAAAGAGAAGGGGAGTGTAATGGGTTGAGCTGATCCTAATTACCCTCTTGATGATTGACCACTGCCTACATATCTAGATACTTCAAAGAGGAAATCAAGTCACATGTAGTTCTCCCACATAGAATGATTTTGAAATTGTACTCCTTGACCATATGTATGCAGCTATATATATAGATTTATTACTTATGTAGTCACTCAAATTTGGTCATGAATATTTTTTAATGTTATTTTTGTCCCACTTTTACCTTAATTGACTTGATCACTTAATCTGGACCTATTTCACCACCTCATTATATCATGAAAAATTGTATAAACCTATCCATTTCTAAGTTTCTATCTTTTACCTACATAAATATTTTTAATCACTAATTTTTTTTGTAAGCATCTGTAAGGACATCCCAAATCCTTAATTTCAAACATTACCCTTCATGACAAAATCAACCAATACAATTCAATAGTGTTATTTTATCTTGACCCTATGGGTCAATCATGTCCTTTGCTTTAGCAATGACTACTTTTAAAATGTAGACCCTCCATTATAGTTTGGTCTATATTATTAGGATAGGTAATGTAAGGTTTCTCCTTCTTTATTACTATATATGCAAATCTAATTCACATATTCTACCACTTAATAAATTTCACTATGGAGGCAAAATTATATTATTGTACACTATTAAAATCTTCCATATTCTTCCCAAGTATGTTTTATTCATTTGAAGTACATGTTAGACAAGTTACAATCCTTTCCAATCTAAGTCAATAAAAGCATTATCAAGTATTCAAACTACCTCTAAGTGTATACATATAAAAAAAGGAACACTATTTCACAAATCACTATAAGTGGGAGAACTGTGTGGGTTTTATTTCCCTCTTTAGAATAGTGGATACATAAACAATGATCAATCATCACAAGGGTGATTGGGGTTAGCTCAGCCCATTACAATCCCCCTTTTCCCTTTTCAAGTTTTTAGATATTGCAAGCCCTATTAAGGTTTCAAATTTTAAGAAGTCATTTGTAGGTCATCCAAAGGTAAAAATTTTGCATATGTGCATTTTACAATTAGGCATAAGTGACTATGGCCTAACTTTCCCTTTTTTCAATAATGGATAGTAGTTCCAGTCGATCATGTCCCCTTTCAATTGATCTTAAAATTGATAAATTATAATCACATTTAATGTTTCACATGAAGGATCAATATAAGTTGATAATTTCCATCCATTTTTTATTCACACATAGTCGGGTTATAGAGAGAAATTAGCTAAGTTTCATTGTGTTGTTCATAGTTAGCCTTTTTCATTCATTCGTGATTCATCTATTTTATTAATTTAATTTCATTCTATTATTTAAAAATTATTTATAGCATTTACTATCTTTCATATCATTGTATATTAATTAGATTTTATTACCAAATTAGTTCCAAATTTAAATAAAATATATTGGTAAACCTACAGATCTTATTCGAGTATTACTTTAAAAAAATAGGGTTTAGATAAATTATTGAGCATCTAATAATAAAATAACTATCTTTAAACTTTGGATCTAATATCTGACACTAAATGAATTTGATTTTGACCTCAAATTTTATAGCTGACACTTAAATCACTTTATTTTGACTTGAGATTTGATATCTGACACTGAAAGCACTTTCTTTTAACCTTGGATTTTAAGGGAATTTTATTAATCTCTATACAAAAGTAATTCATTTTTTTCTAGGACCTAAAATTTAGTTTTATGTTACCTAATTTTCAATTTACAAATAATCTATGGCTATATTGGATGAGAATTTTTTGTTTCAATCTTTATTAGTTTCCATTACATGCCATCTTCCCTTAATAAAGAATACCATTAATAATCATGTAATAAAATGAATCAAGTCACATGTTAAGACACAAACACCATTAATGTATTATTTTGTAAATTCAAACATGATATGCAAATAATATTAGTTATACATTCAATATATTATAGGTTTACTCATGAATAATGTCTAGTGTTATTGAATACTTACTATTTTAATGTTCAATCAGAGCTTTTACTAGTTACTACTAACTGATAAAGGGTATGTATGAATCCTTTCATTATTCCTCCTCCTAGACCTCAAAGTTGTAATATCCACCATCCTACTTCTATTATTTTCCCATAACATTTATTGGATTATGTGATCCATGTTGTTAATAACTAACTAGGTAGGCCACCATATTAGTGAGGAATTCAACATGTTCCTCTTTAACCCCCACCACCTCCCACAAGGAAAGGAAATCAATAAATGGTATGATATCATGGATCAACTAAAAAAATACCCATGCTCAATTTTATATTATGGAGTTACTAAAGAGTTCATTGGTCTATAAGGATATTTTATATGTTACTTTTAAAGATAATACTATTTCTAATACACAACCTACTATTTTTCCTTATATCATGAGCACCTTTAAGGATACTAAAAAGATTATACTTTTGAGGAAGAAGAATTTCTAACACAACATGTATCACATAAAATATTCCACTTTATTCAAGTTACAATACCAATTTAAGGAATCAAATGAGTATTAATTTATTTTGGTTTGAAGTGAACATTTTTAATAGTCCTTTCTTTCAATAATTGGGTATTAATAATGAAAGTGTCTAACAAACAAATCAAACTATCAAAGGGTTCAATGCCTCTTCACAATAAGTTCTTGGAATGATGTCTTTAGATGTAACATTGGGACCTAAAATAATTTATACTTTATTTAATTTTATGCCCAATAATCTATATTATAATTTATGTCTAGGGTGGTCTTGGATATATATAATGTCACCAGTACCATTTACATTACATAGGTGTCTTAAATTCATGCATAAAGGATACTCACATGTTTTTCCTATAGTTTATAACCCTTTTAGATATTTTAAAATCAAAATATCTCAATCAAATTTATATGGTCCATCTATCATCCCTCCTTCTCAAGTCATCCCATGGGATCAAAAATACACATATGAAATTGGAGAGTCACATATTGTTAATAAGCAAGAATAAAAATAGAAGTGGGCCAATAAGATTCATATAAAACATAAAATGAACTTGATCAATAGAAAATATGACAAGACTAGTTATAAATAGAACTCCAAAAATTAAAATAGAAACAAGCAATATTGCATAAAGAATAATTACAAAAGAAACAATTGGGAATTTAAAGTTACAAATAGAACAACTTGAATAGGACAATTATAAAAAGGAAAAATAAGGATCCAATTGGAACAATAAAATACACAAAAATAGCATCAAGATAAAGCCAATCAATAATAGTTTATCTTTGATCTCCCTTTACTAGTCAATTTAGAAGTACAAGATGGTCATGTTTCTGATTATTATGATAGTGATGATGATGAAGCTATCATGGTTAATATGACATATGATCTACTATTAAATTTAAATTTCAACCCTTAAAATTATTATTTATCTCTTTTTTTATTGACACCTAATCCAGGGGTGTACGATGATGATTCAAATTTAAATACTAAAGATAAGCTAGATTCAAATATGCATAAAGAGGGTATTACAAATAATTATTGCAATAATAAATATTAGATAACATTTGTGATAAATTCAGTGTATAATTTTGAAATATTTGGTACAAAGGTTTCACTATTTTTAAAAATAACACAACATAAAGATACACCCATAATAATTTTTTAAATGTTATTAGATAATAATATTATCACATTGCCTACTACTAGACATTGGTCAACAACACATCTTTTGTATAAAGAAAACAAACCATATTGTTATTAATATAGAATCATAGGACATGATACAAATCATTATGAAACACTAAAAAATAAAATTTTAAAATACAAACATGATGGCATTATTAAATTAATATAGATTTAATAAGTATCACTTATTTCAAGTATTCAAAAGAAATCATCTACATATATGATAAACAAAAAACATCCTTGACAAGAAGATTTACCCATTAGAGTATATATGAAATGGGATTATTATAAGCATAATCACATTGATACTATCAAAATGGAAAGCATTTACATTTTTAGATGATTACAATAAATAGGACATAATATTAATGAATTACATCATAGTGTAGATTGGGAAGAAGCCCTTATATATATCATATGCCCAAACATTTGTCGACAAAAATTTGTCAATGCAAAGGTATGGGTTATGCCTCATACACATCATGAACTATTTACATTGGGATGGTCATGTTTACAACAAATGTAAGATACAATTGATATTAATTAATAGTGCATCACCTTTTCACATGAAGAAAGAATAATTCATATACTGCATGATGATAACAATAAGTAGGGTATTGAAGGTGAAAAGGAATATGCCATGTATTTGCATAACTCAAAATATTTTAGTCTTGAAAAGGATGATTTACTAGATGACTATTTATTATTTCAAAACATTCTAAAATTTCAAAAAAAAACATTTAAATAATAAAAAAAAATGACTATACATAGTTTCTTAATGACTTCATTATGTTATTCTTCCATTTTCTACATGTGATCAATTTGATCAATCTTATATCCCTTGAATCTTTGTGATTTTTTGGCTTATTGGCTCTTATTTTTTAATTTTCAAATCTAAACAATTCATCACAATGATATATACTATTTTCCATTTACCTTGTTATTTTCATAGTCTGAACAAAAAAAACTACATTTTTTTATTATAAACAATATCGACTAGTAACAATCAATATCAACTACCAGTACTATCTTGAGCTAGTTGATCCTATATTGTAGCATTTTGACATGGTGAAATTAAAAACTAAGTAAAAAATCCTTAATTCATCCATTTTTTTAATATTACATGCAGTTTTAGTTTACTCAATAGTACTTATTCATGTAAAATATTTATTTTGTGTTATATTACTCATACATGCATATTACATACCTTGACAAGTGTACATTTGATGATACAAGGATTTACAATCATTCCTCCATATATTTTTTATATTTCCCACATGGTTTTCAATCACATTCACATATATAGTAGGGGAATCTTACTCATACATCGGCACATGTTGTGGATTGTTGGATCCCTTTAATTTCCTCTACTTTTGAACCCATGGTTTATTATTAGTCTATTTTATTATATTTCCAACATTCAAAAAAATGCAAACAAATTCATATATTTAAAAAATGGAAAATCAATCAAAATATTTTGAAAATTTAAAATCAATACCTAAGCATAATTATACATCTAGTTTGCATCATTATCATATGTTATTTATCTCGTGATTGGTAGATAAAATATTATTTTTCTATCACACGTGCATTTTATTGGTGTTTATGAATGTTACACAAGACATACAAATTTCATATGAACTAAGATGTTGGACTTGATTCTACCTAGTGGCCATGCTAAATTGGGGGCATATTATCTATAGGTTATAGTATTTATAGGTGTTACCATTATATAACTCCTATATTATTAATGTGTATCCTTTTTAAAATGTATCACTAACATCTCTATCTTACATTGTATACATGGATATGTTATATGCTAGGATATGATCACATTACATAGATATAGTATAAACTATCTTTCTAGTTCTATGCTCCATTAATGTTATTACTTGTACATATAGATTAGACTTCAGCTAGTATATTATGTATGTACCTTTGCCCTTGTGTGAAATTTTCTTCAAATTCTCCATGAGATCATTTTTGGTATGCACAATATTTCAACATGTCCTTTTTTTGGCCCTTGGCTTTTTGTCTTGTGTGACATTTTAACATGCCCCTTACTTGTGACATTTGAACATGCCCTTTACTTATAGGTTTTTTCCCTTTTTTTGTGCAACTTTTTAATATGTCCCTTTTTTTTATTATTATTCATGTCCATTATGTGCATCCCTTGGCCTTAGAGAGTGACATTTCACTTCTTGTGTTTGTGTGCTTGTTAAGCTTTGTTCAGGAGTGCCCTAATCCATATCATGCACTAGCTATTGTGTAAACTACTTTTATTAAAATTACTACTAAAAGCTTCATTGATACATTTATCTAGATCAAAACTATTAGGCCTTGACTCATATTTTCATACATGCTTTGAATGATACATATCTTACTATGATGACATATCTTTTCACATATGATAAAATATTCAATTATTATATCTTAATATTCATGATACTATTAACTTTTATTTTTAGATGATAAACTTTTAGGACATATTCCCTCATCTCAAAATGGGGGAATTCTAGTGGGATATTCATACAAAAATAAGCCTCTATGAGAAAAAACAATTTTAGGTAAAATATATAGTTTCAAAGAATAACAAATGGTTTAGAATGTAGTTATTGGTAATGATTATAGGGGAATATGCCATGGATATACATTCACATTACAATAACAAGTTACAAATTCAAACAATTTTGGGTGTATGATATAAATTCTTGCACAAGCTTTAAACAAAAATTACAAAATTTGCACCTATAAACTGTTAAATATTTTTTACATTTATCACAATGGGGGCATGGTATAGATTCACGCCATATTTTATATACAATTTTGTTATCCTTGATCATGTCCATTCTCCTTTTATCATGCATACAAGAACTAAAGAACAATGTAAAAATTGAATCTATAAGACATTTGTAGTTGTTGATTCAATTAAAGTGCATAATACATAACTTGGATATTAAATGCATTCTAGCATTATTACCTATGAATCCATTATGGATTCCAACCTCTCTCCATATTTGAGGTTACAAAAACCAACAATACTAATTGAGGTTTTTGCATCCTTCAATGGGTTATATTTTGTATACATGTTCAATTTAAATGTAGGATTGATCACCCTCAATTTTCCATTGGTTTGACTAAGGAACCAAATCTCTTGTAGTGCTTCATAAGAAGCATCATTTATTCAATACTTCAAGGAAGAATCAACTTTAGGAAAAGTTATAAAATTAATAGTGGTTTTACACATACAGGGGTATTCCTACCTTACTCTCTTTTCAATTTTTCAACTTTAAAATTTCAATATTTTTCAAATTTTAAATGAACAAAATGACTAATTAATGAGTTATTGTATGGTTTTCTAATTTAAAGTGTCTTTGATAAGTGAACTATTTGCTCAAAGGCAAAGTATGTTGTACACACTCAAATTTTATCTTTCCTTTTACTCTATTAATTTTATTTCTAGACTAAAGGGGAAAAATGTACTCACTCAAATGTGGCCTTGAATACTTGATAATGTTAGTTTTATCCCACTTTTAATTTAAATGAATTTATCACTTAATATATACCTATTTCACCACCTCACTCTATCCTAAGAACTTATACAAACCTATCCCTTTCTAAGTTACTATCCTTCACCTACAAAATGTTCTTAATCACTTAAAAAAACTCTAGAAATCTATATAGACATCTCATATCCTTAATTTCAAATGTTACCCATTAGGATAAAATTGAATTATATGGGTAAATAATGTTATTTGATTTTAACCCATATGGATTAATCATGTCCTTCACTTTAGAAATGACTATTTTTCAAATTTAAACCCTCCCTTATAGTTTGGTCCATATTTTTAGGATAGGTAGCTTGAGTTTTTCCCCTTTTGGATTGATATAAAGGCAAATCTAAGTCACCTATTATACCACTTGGAAATATTTTTATTGAATTACACTTATACTATTGCACACTGAGAAAATTTTCTCTTTATTCTTCCCAAATCTGATTCTATTCATTTGAAGTAGCTTTTAACCAAGTCATGAGCTTATTTGATTCAAGTTAAGCAAAGTTTTATCAATTATTAAATATATATCTATATGTATACATGTATTAAAAGTAGAATTATTACACAAATAAATCTAAGTGTAAGAAGTATGTGGGCTTGATTTCCCTCTTTAGAGTATTGGATACATAGACAATGAAAAATCATCACTGGGGTGATTAGGATCAACTCAGCCCATTACAAACCCCATTTTATCTTTATAGGTTTTAATCTATCGCAATATTTATTAGGGTTTCAACTTTTAATAAGTAATTTTTAAGTCATCTACACATATCCAAAGGTCAAATTTTTGCACGTAGATATATTTCAAGCAGATGTAGGTGACTATGCCCTAATTTTCCTTATTTTAAATAAAGGACAAAATGAACTAGTAAAGTATAATAGTGTCAGTCAATATTGTTCCCTTTTAATCGATCTTAACCCTAAGTAGTTATAGTCATAATTCATGTTTCACATGTAGGATTAGTCTAAATTGATCATTTCTAACTATCTTTCAGTCACACATAGCCAAGTTACAAACATAAATCAACCAAGTTTCCTTTTGTTACTCATAGTTATGTTTATTTTATTTTTTTTCACTTCATGTAGTTTAGTAATTTAATTTCATTATACTAGTTATAAGTTATTTACAAGATTTACTACCTTTTAAATCATTTTATCTTAATTAGAGTTAATCACCAAATTAATTTAAATTCTGATTAAAAAAAACTTGACAATTATAATTTTTGACTTATTTTGAAATGTTTTAGACATGGTTTATGGTTTCTTCTTGTGAATGATATTGTATTTGAGAAAATATGGCATATTTACCCAATGTGTAATAGTGTATAAGTGTTCAATCGATAGTGTCAAGCTAGGAATAATGAATGACCTTTGATTTATATTTATAGGAAAACATTTTGATAATTTATTTTAGTCAGCCTTACAAAATATGTGAGAAGACCCAAATGAAGATTTAAAATTTAGAGACTAACCATCATTTAGTGTAGGACAAAGTTTCTCTATGTGGGCAAGTTTATGGTAGTAGACCTATCATCTTAGCACAGACCTATTTCAAAAGATCAAGGATAATTATCCTAAGTTGGAGGTATTTCTAAGAATGATGTAATAGAGGTTTGAGCATTAAATTAGATATTTTTGTGTCGTAGTGATAATGAATAAAGGGTCAAGCCTAAATATAGGTAAATGTATTAGAGGAATAGTGAATAAGATTCATATGTTCAGGTGTAATTCAAGTGGTTTAAGATGTGTCAATAATTAGCATTGTTAAGTACTTATGACCAGATTTAGGTGTATAAAGTGTCATGTTTCAAAATAATACAAATTTCAAGGCTAGAATTAATTAAAATGATTTTAAACTTAATGTTGATTCTAATAATTTTATCAATTATTTAGAAAACCTACCTAAAAATCTCATATTATTTCAATAAATGGATCATAATCAATTTTTAAATTTAAATAAAAGTCCATAAAATGAGTTGAAAATATTTCTTTAAGTGTCACATAATTACTTTGCTTACCATTAAATAATTAGATCATTCAATACAATTGCATAAGAATAATTATGCAAATGCATTTTGACATTACCATAGAATTATAGGACATTTTTAAAATATATGCATTACCTTGAAGAATAAGATATAAGACCCCATTCATAATAAACAGATTTAAGTGGAGGGAACAAATAACAATTTGAATGAATTAGTGTTTCCAACAAAACAACATTTGAAAATTTTCACCACCCCTATTCCAAATAATAATTATAAATAAGAGGAAATGTTCATATGATAGATAGACGATCAAATGGAAACACCACAAGCTTCTAATGCTCAATCACTTAATGGAATGTGTTGGTTGAATATTTTGTCGATCAACATACTGATAAATAAAATAGGTCTGATCAGCCAAAGTAGGAAGATTGGTCATCCAAATGTGTAGGTTCACCACATCAAAAGGGGACTAATCTCTCCTCTCATCAAGGGGAGGTTCCCTATATATATATATATATATATATATAAACAAAAAATAATACTCAAGGATAGGATAAACCATCCATCTCTCTTTATTCAGAGATGATGTGTGCAAATCAAAGGAAAAATCTCAAGGGAAATGACAAAAAGCACTCCTCTTTTTTCAAAAGTACTATTCAGCAAACCACAAGAATACTCCTGGTAGTAATTGCAAAATGTAACCAAGGACGTAGTAACCAGCAATTGAGATGTAGCACAAAGTCTCCACCTGAATTGCCCAAGAGTGAGATACGAAGGACAATGAGGGCACAAAGTCATCCCAAGGTCCTTTACACAAAAACAAAAAGAAAACACACTAAAGGCAATTATGGGGGCATAAAGTCTCTCCACAGTTGACTACAGGACACCTTCCTGACTACTTTCACTAATTTTGCTTGTTGAATTAAAGGAACAAAAAATATATTAAGGAAAAAGACATAAGAACAGTTTCCCCAACAACAAAGATATCACAGCACAAAGTCTGAAAAGTCACTTGATTTATTATTCCAATAACAAAATATGATCAACAAGCTGAGCTCAAAGTCTCAATAATGCCTTCCAATTTGGGTAGAGTTTTGTTTCTGATTGTCAGAGAGAGATCCTTTTACAATAACAAGAGAGTCCCTTATATAGCCTCTTCAAGAATGACTTGGGAATAGTAACACATCATGTTGCATTGAATTTTGTTAAGAAGACATGATGGAATTTAGGGGCATTTACCCATTTGATTTTCTCAATGCAGAGAAACAAGTCACGCTATTGAAAGTTTGCATCTTTCAATGTCCACCTGGTGATCTGCTTCTAAAAACATATATGATGCACAAATGTTTCTGATTCTTCGTCATTATTCCTCATTTTTTTGTTAATTAAGTCGGGTCCTTGATTCAATTTGATACTCTATTCCTTAGTCGTTTCTTGCTGATCTTGGCCTTAAAGCTTTTGAATGCATTCAGGTCCATAGATTTAAATCTATAAGGATCAACGGCTATTTCATTGTCACAACTTTGATGTCTATAGGCACGTCATTTTCCTTGGAAATTCCTTTGGCTTTGTCATTTGAGCTTTCTCAGAGGGGACCTGCCCTTCAGGGCCTTGAGAAACAGTTCGCTTTGGGTCAGGAAGAGCCCCCCGTGAGGTTATCTGCCCTTCAGGTGGTCTTCAGATGGCTTTCAGGCTTCTTTCTTCTAGCGGGTCGCTAAGTTCTTTGGCTCTTTTTTAAGGCTTTTCAAAATAAACAGCTATTTTATGAACCTTGAAATTGACGTTCACACACCCGTCACTACGTTTGAATTTCCAACAGCTAGTTTTCCGTTCTTGACTTTGACATCTTCGGGCACATCACCCCTTGGACTTTCTTTGGCTTTCTCTTGATTCAAGATTTTTCGCTACTTGATTCCTTCAGATTTCTTGTTTTACATCCTTCTGAAGGGAAGGTGACCCTTCAACTTTGGGGAAATGTCCTTTAATTTGGCAGCTGAGAGTCCCCCACAAGGGCACCTACCCTTCGGGGTCCTTCGGCGGCCTTTTGTCTTCAGAATCCTTTAGAGCTTTCTCATAGACTTTTTTTGTAGACATTTTCCCGTAGACTTTTTCCATGGACATTTTCCTGCAGACAAAAAGTTTGTAAGAATTGTTCTGCCTGCTTTGTCTTTGGCCTTCAGAAATTCTTTCAGGCTTTCCTCCCACAGTTTCTCTGAATTTCTTCAAACTTTTTGTTCAAATGAATTCCTTCAGATAAAATTCTAAAAGAATTATTTCTTGCCTTAGTATTTTTCATAAAGGAAATCCCTTTGTCTTTCAGTCTTTTCAATTGGTCCATGTGCCTCCTTTCTACCCTTCGCAAGGGCTTTTTTTCCCTTGGAAATTTGCCTTAGTCTATTTTATGTGAATCTCAAATTGTGACACATGGCAGCATCCACTAAGAAATAGGTGAGGACACGTGGCAGTTTTTGTTGCATTCTAAAAACACTTGAGACTCATTTTAGATTCATACAGACATTAACACATGGCACATTTTGCTTAACTCACAAAGGACATGCAGCAGCTTCCGCTGTTCTGAGAAACAAAGTGAAATGAGGCTTGGAAGATGACACTTGGTAACATCCGCTGGGTTCTATCAGGTTTTTGCTTGCTGCCCTCTGCAAGGGTTCTAAGCCTTGATTCATCACCCTCCAAAAGGGTTTTGATCCTTTGGCTTTGGGGAAACCCCTTGAACCTACCGATTGAACCAACTTTAGTTCAATAGTTCAATGGTTCATTCTCTTTGATTCTATTGACCACTTGAAACAAGCCTCATTGAACACGTTGAACCTTAAACCCATTAAAACTTTGAACCAAAGTGGTTCAATGGTTCAACGGTTCAATGGTTTATTCCTTGAAAATGACTAAGTGTCAAAAACTTATTCTTTTGATTGAACTTACCTGTAGAAGCTTTTGAACCTGCTGAACCATTGATCCATCACTTGTTCTTTTTAAGCTCTTTGATCTTCATTGTACTGGTTGAACCTTTGAACTTGTGAACTCATTGAACCCTTTGGTTCAAGGATCAATGGTTCAATCAGTTCATTCTATTTGTTTGGCTAAGTCCTTTTGATCTTTTTTGAACCAAACACATTGAACCATTTGGTCATTGAACCTGTTGAACCAAAGTGGTTCAATGGTCAATGGTTCAATGGTTCAAGCCTTCTTCTCTTTGATAAGATTTTTGAAGCCGTTGAACCTTGAAGCAGTTGAACTTTGAACCTTGAACTTACTTTGAAATCACATAAGTGTTGAGAGCTTGCTTCTTTCCTGCAGAGTCTGTAGAAATCAACCTGTGAAGTTCGTTGAACTTGGCCTGTAGAGTCCATAGATTTTCTTTTCCTGTAGAGTCTGTAGATTTTTCTTCATGCAGAGTCTGTAGATTCAAGCCTGTAGAGTCTGTAGATTCCTGAGAAGCTTGAAAAATGAGGAATTTGAATGTCTAAGACAAATTTTGAAAAGGAAAGAGACAATTTTGGTCTGTAGGACCAAAATAGCTCAAATGTTGTCCCAAAAATAAGTGATATTTTTGGGGGACAACAGCTAGCTCCAAATGGGGAACTTCTATCAATTGTAAAAAAGAATTGAAGTAGAATCCAGAATCTCTAGTGTCTTCATGTGTACCATTGGGCTATGGAGTCGTGTTACCCAAAAATGGAAGGCATCAAAAATGGAAACAAATAAAACAAATAGAATTTAAAACTATACAAATATACATATGTACAAATATAATGATCTGATACTTCAAGAGTTGAAGTGTTTCAGATGCTGCCCATTGTGAGGTAGAGAAAAGAGTGTGCCATTTTGATATTTTAGCAGAAAGCTATTTTCACCATTGTGTTGATGAATTATAATGGGCCTCTCCAAAGGGAGTCAAACTTTCCATGCATCCCTTTTTGTTCTCTCCTTTTGTCCCACAACAGGACTTGATCCCCAATCTAGAAATCACAATTTTTGGCCTTTTGGTCAAAGAGTTTTTTTACCAGACTTTGATGACCAGTAATTCAATCCACCACCATGGTTCTCTATTCATCTAGCTCAGTCAATCACATGATTCTCTTATCAAGAGAGCTTTCATATGTCTGATCTTCAATTGCCTTTGCCAATTTTAAGGCTAGCAATTCTAAGGTGATTTTTATCTCAGCATTGATACCATAAAGAAGTTGAAAAGGAGACATACCAATTGCCCTCTTTGGTGTGATTCTATATGCCCATAGAGCATCAATCAATGCTTTATGCCATATCCTTTGATTGTCATCTACTAACTTCTTGATGATAGTTACCAGGTTCTTATTGCTTGATTCAGCTTGTCCATTCCCTTGTTGAAAATAATCAGAAGAATGGGAGAGTGTAATTTTATAATGGAAATAGAATTGTGTAATCTCCTAGGAAATTGAAACAAGTTGCATTATCAGTAACAATTTTGGTTGGAACTCTAAACCTAGAAATGATATTCTCTTTGAGGAAATTGCATACAACCTCTAAAGTAGCATGCTTAGTTGGGATTGCTTCTACCCACTTGGTAAAATAGTCAGTTGTTGTAATGACATAATCATGTCCAACACTTGAAGATGGATTTATAATCCCAATAAAATCAATCCCCCATTATTGGAAAGGTTCTTCTATGATCATTGTCTTGAGAGGTAGGGCAGCTAACTTGGGTCTTCCAACAAATTACTAGCAAAGTTCACATTTTCTCACCCACTTATATGCATCTTGGAAAAGAGTTGGCCAGTAATACCTAGCTCATAGAATCTTGTGAGCAGTTATAGGAGCCAAAAAAGTCCTCCACAAGCTAGATTGTGGAAAGATTTTAAAAGTTGGCTTTATTGCTCTTTGTCTACATAGCGAAGAAATACTCCATCTATGCTTCTCTTGTACAAGCCGTTGTCCCAAAGGACAAAATGGGCAGCTTTCAACTTGATAGTCCTCCTTTATTTATAAGACAAATGAGCAAGACATTCACCATAAGTAAGGAAATGAGCAATACCTGAATACCATTCATTGGTAGTGGAGACAAAAAGGACTGTTGGTGTATCTTCCACTTCAGCTTCTTCATGATGTGTATCTTCTAGCTTGTTGTCAACAATTAATTAGCATAGGCATTTTCCTCTGACCATCTTTGTTGGCTTGATGTCTAGATCTAACTCTTGGATATTTGTAATCCAATTGCCTCTTTTTGTGCCAAACTTCTGCTGAGTTAATATGGACTTGATTGTAGTGTCAAGAACTAAGGTAGTAGTGTGTGAATTCAGGACATAGAAGTAGAAATGTTTGACTTCTTTCACCAATGCATAAGCATGCTTCTCTACATTTTAATACTTCATCTCATGGGTTTTGAGAGGGTAACTCATGAAAACAATAGGAGATTCCATACCTTCCTTGTCCTGTTGAACAAGAATTACTGAAAGTGTGTGTTCAAAAGCATAGTTGTATATGATGAAATATTTGTTGTAATCTGGACAAACCAAGGTAGGAGTGTGGGAAATGGTAGTCTTGATATCCTAAAATGCTGACTTGCCTTCTTTAGTCCAACTAAAGGTGGTCTTCCCTTTCATCATGTTCATAATGTGTCTAGTCTTCTCAGCAAATTTGGGGATGAACCTTCATAATAAATTCACCTTTCTGAAGAAAGAGTGAACAATATTTTTACTTGTAGGCAAATTAAGCTCTTGAATAGAATTGACTCTATCTGAGTTAATCTTTATGCCTTATTTAGACATAATGTGTCCAATGAGTTTCCCCTCTGTTACTCCAAAAATAGACTTCTTAGGGTTCAAGGAAATACCATTCTAGCGGCAGTGATCCAGCACTTGTTGTAAGTGGCGTACATGATCAGATTAATGCTTTGAAAATATGGTTAATTCATCAAGGTATACCACTATTAATTTATATATCTCATCTTTGAAAGCTAGGTCCATTGCTCTCTAAAAGGTGGCACTAGCATTTATCAAGCCAAAAGGCATTCTTCTATATGCAAATGTACCTCAAGGTGTGGTGAATGTAGTCTTGTGTTGGTCTGCTTCACCAACTTCAACTTGATTATATCTTGAGAAGCCATCTAGCATTGATAACATCTCTGAACCTGTCACTGTTTAGAGCACTTGATCCATGATTGGCAAAGAGTAATTATCTTTCAAGGATGACTGATTCAGATTCTTGAAATCTACATAAATGCAAATTTTGCCACTCTTCTTCCTTACAGGCACTATGTTTGCAATCCATGTGGAATGATGGATTGGAAAAAAGATTCTAGCACTTAACATTTTTTGTATCTCAGACAAAATAGTACCTGATATTTTCATATTGTATTGTCTAGATTTTTGCTTATAGGGCATTGAGTTAGCGTTGAGAGGAATGTCATGGTAGATTTTATCAGGTTTGAGAGACTTTAGGTCATCATAAGAATATGCTAAGACATCCATGTATTGATGGAGTAAAGTTGTGAACTTGAATCTTTCTTCAGAGGTGCAACACTTACCAATGTTAACCATTTTGGGATTTTCTTTAGTAGTCAGATTTACTTGATCAAATCCCTGAGAGAAGCTTGAATCTATTTACTATTGTTTGATGAATATATCATGCTTGTCAAATAGTTTCTTAAGAGAAACTAGGCCTTTGGGAATTTTATTTCCTTTTAGCTGTAAGAATTCTTTATTTATATCTGAACTAGATTCAGAGGCTGATTCATACTTTTGAGATTCACTGCCTTCAAAACATAGTTGTTCAAAATTGCCTTTTCATTCTAGGAAGGCAATGAGTTGATGATCATCATTGAATACTTGCCAATGATCAGCATTGTTAGAAACACTTGGTTTATAGACTAGCTCAATAGTATACCTATCTTCTTTGAAATCTGAGTGGGGAACTAAGAGAGTTCCTAAAATAGCAAGTGCATTAGCTCTGTCATTAGATTCCCTGGGTATGGCAAGAATGTTGAAAGCATTAAAGCTTTCAATTTGGTCCCAAACTAGGTTGTGATAGTGGCATAATCTTTCATTCTTGGTTTGGTATAAGTTTCTCACTTGACAAACCACTAATTTAGCATTCCCTTTGGCATGAAGAAACTTGATGCCTTTGTTTTGAGTAACCTTAAATCCAAGCAACAGAGATTCATATTCAACTGTATTGTTAGTGTTGCTAAATTATAATTTGTAAGATGAAGGAAACATATCTCCTTAAGGAGATACCAACACAATCCCAGCTCCTGAACCGGTAGAGAAAAAACTACCATCAAATTCCAGAGTCCATACTTCATCAGATACTAATTTTTCTTTAGACTTTCCTTCATTAGAGAGGAAGGGTCCTTCTTCATTTGTATTGCAACCTACTAGTTCTGCTATTCTAGTTGAACTAATTTTTGGGTTGACACTTTCAAGAATTTTATCAGATGTTTCATGCACTTTGTCTATAGATAGAAATTAGTTACCCATACCTAAGGATTTAAAAAGAATTTGAGCTTTAGGGGCTGATGTTTGGGTGACCACGTATTTTGCCTCCTTTTTAGGGAGTAACCTCTTCATTACGCCTTGGACAGGGATTCTTGCCTCAGGCAGGTCCATTCTTAGTTCTCCTCCCATGTCCATACAGAAATTTCATCCAAGCAAAATGTCATAGGATGCTGAGACGTTAGCCACTAAGACAGTCATCTTGATTCTCTTGTTTGGAAAGGCTGCAAATGCAAATTGGGCATCTTTGATTTGCCCCAACAATGGTACTTGCTTATTTTCCATGGAGAAATATCTCCCAAATGTCTTGGTCAGTGTGAGGCCAAGAGATTCAACTACTTTAATAGGCATGACATTGTCAGATGCACCTAAGTCTATAATACAATTACTTAGCTTGTGACCATTTATTAACAGGGAAACATATAAAGGTTCTATTTTCCCAGGGGCAGTTGGGAGAGTAATGACAAGATTATTCAAAATGTGCATGTTCTTTGGAGAATCAGGAGTTACTTTTTTAGCTTTTTGTCTTATAGGGATGGTTTGGTTCTTGACATATTGGACCAACTTATTCAATTGATTAGGATTGGACTGCAAATATTCAAATTTAGACATTTGTATTTTTGTCTTTTTGACATGATCGATTATGTCAACTGGCTAAATTGAGCTAGGTACAGAGGAAGGTATTTCAACTTTTTGAGTTTTAAGAGGGATGGGAGGAGGGTTGGTTTGTGAAATTGAAGTAGAAGGTGAAGGTGAAATTGATGTACTTGTCTTTTGGGTGATCACCAAATCCTTTGACTAGAAAGGCAGAGTGGTTCCACACTTAGTAATTGTAATTGTTGGTTGAGGTTGCTCCTCTGTCTTCCCTTTATCAGCTTCTTAGACTGATTGGTTCTTGGACCTGGTAAACACTACATATGATCCATCAAAAGCTTCTCCTTCACTTCTAGGTTCATCTTGGTAGTTTAGTAAACCAATGTGGGAGTCGCCAGCTGATTCTTCTTGATTTTATATAAGGAGATCAACGTTATTTTCTTGATTCAATTTAGGCTGGAAAGAGAACTCTGATTCTACTTCAAGATATCCCATTGCTGAATTGGTTGGAGGAGCTTCCAAGGCAAGTTTCCCTTATGGGGGAGGAAGATGATTTTATTGCCCTTGATTTCTGGAAATATTGCCCTAATATGACTGATTTAGAAATGTCCTTCTTGGCATATCTCTATATGAAGGAGTAGAAGACATTCCTTGAGCCATTTGCTTTTTGAGAGCAAGTAACTCATTTGCCAATTTCTACACCATTAGATCTGTGGTTTCTTATAGATGAATATTCAGAAGATGATGAAGGTCTATTTCTATTTAGATCTCTTTTTATCTTCCTTGCTAAGATGAGATCATCTTCTACCTCAGTGGCCAAATGTTGAGCTGCAGTAAGATCTATTTGACTAGCACGTCTCAAAAGAAAACTTACTTTAGGTAACTGAGAATTAATGAAGAAGCATTTGAGATTCTCAACTGTAGGTCGAGAAATTACAAGAATTATGTTCCTCAGTTTGTCAAACTTGGATATGAAGTCCCTCATTAGTTCATGAGGTTCTTTTTTCATCTGTATAAGTTGAGCCAAAAGTGCATGTGCATCCTCTGCAAGTTTGAATCTGGCTTCAAACTTAGCTTTGAGAGTATTTCAATCAGTTACTGACCGAGCCTGTAGATGATAAAACCAATTTATAGTAAAACCTTGTAATGTTTATACAAATAGCCTAACTACTACATCTTCAAATTCTACTCTAATTACACCACAGGCTATGCTGAAGGCTGCAATGTGTTCATCAGGATGAACTTTCCCATCACCATAGAATTTGGAGAAATTCTTCTTTAAACTGCATAGAAACTCATGTAGAGGTGGATTAAGATTGAGAGGACCAAAATCATTACCCTAGGGGCCTTGAACTACCATTATATGACAATGAAAAGGAGGAATAACAAATCTTAGAGGGGTAATTATTGGCAAAGCTTTATCAATAGCAAAAGTGGATACTTCGTCTGGCAATAGAGATCTAACTTTAGTAGGAGGAAATCTCTTGGTTCGTTGGAGATGAGATGGTGAAGGAAACAAATCAAAATTACTTTGTTGTACCAACTCAAATATAGGGTCAACAATACCTTTAGCCCTTTGGCTTTGTGTATACCTTGAATCTGCCAGATTGTGAAACAAAAATGGAAAAGAATTGACCTTGATTTAGTTTGAAGCTTGAGGCTTTAAACTGCACGTTCTTTCCTAGTTAGTGTGGAGGTGAATGGTATCTATAATGGATAATGGTAGAGATTGATTTCATTTGAAACTTGAGGTTTTAGAATGCACATAACTATATCCCCAACGGAGTCACCAAAAATTGTTGGTTGCATATTTTGTCAATCAATGTACTGATAAACAAAATAGGTCTGATCAGCCAAAGTAGGAAGATTGGTCATCCAAATGTGTAGGTTCACCACATCAAAAGGGGACTAATCTCTCCTCTCATCAAGGGGAGGTTCCCTATAGATATGCTATATATATATAACAAAAAATAATACTCAAGGATAGGATAAACCATCCATATCTCTTTCTTCAGAGATGATGCATGCAAATCAAAAAAATTATCAAGGGAAATGACAGAAAGCACTCCTCTTTTTTTAGATGTACTATTCAGCAAACCATAAGAATACTCCTGGTAGTAATTGCAAAATGTAACCAAGGATGTACTAACCATCAATTTGAGATGTAGCACAAAGTCTCCACCTAAATTTCCCAAGAGTGAGATACAAAGGACAATGAGGGCACAAAGTCGTCCTAAGGTCCTTTACATAGAAACAAAAAGAAAACACACTAAAGGCAATTATGGGGGCACAAAGTCTCTTCATAGTTGACTTTAGAACACCTTCCTGACTACTTTCACTAATTCTGCTTGTTAAATTAAAGGAACAAAAAATGTATTAAGGAAAAAGACATAAGAACAGTTTCCCCAACAACAAAGATATCACAGCACAAAGTCTAAAAAGTCACTTGCTTTCTTATTCCAATAACAAAATATGATCAACAATCTGAGCTCAAAGTCTCAGTAATGCCTTCCAATTTGGGCAGAGTTTTGTTTCTGATTGTCAGAGAGAGATCCTTTTACAATAACAAGAGAGTCCCTTATATTTCCTCTTCAATAAGGACTTGGGAATAGTAACACATCATGTTGCATTGAATTTTGTTAAGAAGACATACTAGAATTTAGGGGCATTTACCCATTTACTTTTCTCAATGTAGAGAAATGGGTCACGCTATTGAAAGTTTGCATCTTTCAATGTCCACCTGGTGATCTACTTCTAGAAACATATCTGATGTGCAAATGTTTTTGATCCTTCCTCATTATTCCTCCTTTTCTAGTTAATTGAATCAGGTCTTTGATTCAATTTGATACTCTATTCCTTAGTTGCTTCCTACTGATCTTGGCCTTAAAGCTTTTAAATGCATTCAGGTCCATAGATTTAAATCTACAAGGATTAATGGCTATTTCATTATCATAACTTTGACGTCTGTAGGCAAATCACTTTTCCCATCAATTCCTTCAGCTTGGTCATTTGAGCTTTCTTGGAGGGGACCTGCCCTTCGAGGCCTTGAGAAATAGTCTACTTTGGGTCGAGAAGAGCCCCCCGTGAGGGTATCTTCCCTTTGGGTGGTCTTCAGATGGCTTTCAGGCTTCTTTCTTCTGGTGGGTCACTAAGTTCTTTGGCTCTTTTTTAAGGATTTTCAAAATCAACAACTATTTTATGAACCTTGAAATTGACATTTGTGCACCTGTCACTACGTTTGAATTTCCAACAGCTAGTTCATCATTCTTGACTTTGACATCTTTGAGCACGTCACCCCTTGGACTTTTTTCAGCTTTCTCTTGATTTAGGCTTTTTAGCTACTTGCTTCCTTCAGATTTCTTGTTTTGCATCCTTTCAAAGGGAAGGTGACCCTTCAGCTTTGGGGAAGTGTCCTTTAATTTGGCAGCTGAGAGTCCCCCGCAAGGGCACCTGCCCTTTGGGGTCCTTCAGCAGCATTTTGTCTTTGGAATCCTTTGGAGCTTTCTTATAGACTTTTTCCACAAACATTTTCCTGCAAACATTTTCCCGTGGACTTTTTCCACAGACTTTTTCCGTAGACATTTTTCCACGAATAAAAAGTCTACAAGAATTGTTTCAGTTGCTTTGTCTTTGGCCTTCAAAAAAAATTTCAAGCTTTCCTCCCACAGTTTCTCTAAATTTCTTCAGACTTTTTGTCTGAAGGAATTCCTTTGGACAAAAGTCTGAAAGAATTATTTCTTTCCTTAGTCTTTTTCCTGAAGGAAATCCCTTTGTCTTTCAGTCTTTTCAATTGGTCCATGTGCCTCCTTCCTACCCTCCGCAAGGGTTGTTTTTCCCTTGGAAATTTGCCTTAGTCAATTTTATGTGAATATCAAATTGTGACACATGGCAGCATCCACTGAGAAATAGGTGAGGACACATGGCAAATTTTGTTGCATTCTAGAAACACTTGAGACTCATTTTAGATTCATGCAAATATTGACACATGGCACATTCTAATTAACTCACAAAAGACACGTGGTGGCTTCTACTATTATGAGAAACAAAGTGAAATGAGGCTCAGAAGATGACACTTGGTAGCATCCGCTAGGTTTTGTTAGGTTTTTGCTCGCTACCCCCTGCAAGGGTTCTAGGCCTTGATTCATCACCCTCCGCAAGGGTATCTGATCCTTTGGCTTTGGGGAAACCCCTTGAACCTACCGATTGAACCAACTTTAGTTCAACGATTCAATGGTTCATTCTCTTTGATTCTATTGACCACTTGAAACAAGCCTCGTTGAACACATTGAACCTTGAACCTTGAACCCGTTGAACCTTTGAACCAAAGTGGTTCAATGGTTCAATGGTTTATTCCCTGAAAATGACTAAGTGTCGAAAATGTGTTCTTTTGATTGAACCTAGCTGTAGAAGCTTTTGAACCTACTAAACCATTGATCCATCACTTCCTTGTTCTTTTTAAGCTCTTTGATCTTCATTATACTGGTTGAACCTTTGAACCTGTGAACTCATTGAACCCTTTGGTTCAAGGTTCAATGGTTCAATCGGTTCATTTTGTTTGTTTGGCTAAGTCCTTTTGATCTTTTTTGAACCAAACGCACTGAACCATTTGGTCATTGAACCTGTTGAACCAAAGTGGTTCAATGGTTCAATAGTTTAATGGTTCAAGCCTTCTTCTCTTTGATAAGAGTTATGAAGTTTTTGAACCTTAAAGCGGTTGAAGTTTGAACCTTGAACTTACTTTGAAATCGTCTAAGTGTTGAGAGCTTGCTTCTTTCTTGCAGAGTCCGTAGAAATCAACCTGTGAAGTCCATTGAACTTGGCCTGTAGAGTCTGTAGATTTTCTTTTCCTGCAGAGTCCATAGATTTTTCTTCCTACAGAGTCTGTAGATTCAAGCCTGCAAAGTCCGTAGATTCTTGAGAAGCTTGAAAAATGAGGAATTTGAATGCCCAAGACAAATTTCAAAAAGGGAAGAGACAATTTTAGTCTGTAGGACCAAAATAGTTCAAATGTTGTCCCAAAAATGAGTGATATTTTTGGGGGACAATAGAATTATTATTGTGGTTAGTACAATTATGAGGAAGACAACATGAAGAGGCTTTTCCTTCAATTGTGTTTCATGATAGTGATATCCCAAATCATAGATCATACAATAAACCTTTATTTAAAAGAGATTTCATTGGTGAACTTTTAATCAAAAATTATGAATTTTTGGTTGATAATGATTCAAATATCCTAAAAGATCATACATTATGTTGGCATCTATAAAAGTGCTTGAAAATACTTCCACAATTTTTATGGCATATGATGGCATTAGTAGAGATATACTTAGTTATTTTATTTTTCCTATTATAGTGTTTCCTGATATATTTTTAGCTTTATTTAATGTGGTGCATAATAAGGAATCATATGATGTTTTACTCAATAGACCATGTATTCATCAAATGATAAAAATTATATCTACTTTAAATCAATGTCTAAATTTTTTGAATGAGGATCAAGTATTTTATAATTGTAATAGATGTTTATTGTACATCATAACAAGAAGCTCAAGAAAAGGTTGTATATTATGATGGTCTAAGAGGATATGGGTCACTAGATCAAATAGAGCATCATAACAGTTGCACATCCAACCTTGTATTAATGTCAATAACATGGGAATTAGGTTCCCTACCTAAATGCCAATTTATTCCTTAAAATTACACTCTTACATTACCACATGACTCATTTAGTGTTATCATTGTATCCATCAACTCATCAATAATGATAGTCAGTGATGTCATTACACTTTTTAGTTATAAAGCAGTTATTTTCAACTATTGTAATAGTTCAACAAGCATTTCATCTTCTTTCATTATCTAATAATGTACACTTACATTCTTTATATGTTAGAACATTAATGAGAAAAAATATAAAATATTAGATTTAATAAGTATATTTATGTTAGACATTTGATCTCTTAGATATTGTATAAGGCATAATAAAACTTTGATATTATAGTTTTATATCATTTATCATCCTTTTCTGGATTTCCTTTGATCTATATACACTTTGAATTTTCATGCTCTCTTTCATTCAATAATTCACTTGTACATATAACCATATTAATTTTTTTAAGTAGGTTTTCCACTAGGTCTCCTCCTAGGCCCTAGTCATTGGTATAAGAATACACACACTTCATATCATTTCCAAGTGGTATCATGTTATTTATAATTTTTCCATTATTTATATGTCCACTCATATGAGGTATTATTATAGGAAGCTAGCTCAAGACTTGAGACCCTTCATCATACCTTCCTTCATGTCCTCAAATCGGAGACAAATATTCAATGATTCCAACTTTAGAGACATTCCTAAAAATGATAGAGGGTGAATTTAAAACATAACATTAACATTTGAATAACACCATTCATGTGAATGAGAAATCATCATTGATCACTTATCACTACTTATCGAGTAGGAAACTCCTCCAAACACCTCTCATTCTCATCTGTTGTTTGGACAAATACCATACAAGGTACAAGTCAATATAAACATACTTATGTTTGAAGGAAAAGTATGTGTAGATGCACTAGATAATTGGATTAACCTAATATGTTCATACTATGTGGTTAATCAATTCTTTGACCAAGAAACATTCTTATAAAAGTTTCTTTATCAATTAAGAAATGGTGGGAAAATTCTTGCACTTCACATGAGAATCATGAAGATGAAGTCAACTTAGACACATATATAGACACATATAATGGGTATATAAAATTCTTAAAAGAAACTTATTAGTCCATTGGAGACTATGATGACTAATACATCAAGTTATCTCAGTTGCACTAAGCAAAAGAGAAATTTATGTAGAAATACATAGATACCTTCATAATTTGATGTCTAAACATGGGATTCAAGATTCAAAGAAAAATATTTTTTTGAAGTATAGATCAATCTTGAGACCTAACATCTAATAAAACTTGTATTTATTACAAATCTCTTCAATCAAGAAAGCCTATAGATTTATTTACAAGTTTGAATCAAAGTCCAAGATGAAGAAGAATTGAAGTACTGGACCAAATAACATTCTAAATCTATTTAGTATAATTCCAAATCATGGAATAAATCTAAATAGCCTGCACATAAGAATCAAAAATCATCAAATGATAGAAGTAGTCTAATACTTGCAAGTGGTGTTTAGTTCAAAAAATATAATATTCATTCCAATAAAGAATGTCATGTTAGGAAAAATTTAATGTTATATCTTGAATTAATAGGCAAAACCACCACATCATTTGAGAAAGATAATTAAATCATTGATACTAATCCTAGTGCCATGTTTGGTATTACAAACATCTCTACTACCCCTATAGAAATAAAGTAGAAAGACTATTCCATCTCAAAAAGTTGATCAATGCCCAACCAATACACTTCATTATTGATAATGAAAGTTATAAGAACCTAATTTTTCTTAAAGTAGCTCATAGATTGAACTTGCCACTAAAGCCTCACCCACAACCATTTTCCATTGGATGGTTTAGTGCAAGATCCAAGAAACATGTCACTCAATAGTGTCAAGTAGTGTGTAGTCCTTTGCAATATATCTCCATCAGAGGTATGTGATGTTTTACTTGGTTAACCATATATATACCATCAACATGTATTCTATGGATAAAATCCTAGAAAATTATTCAAAGATGTTAGTGTTATGAGATACTGCATACCAGAAGTAGTATCAAAGCTATCACTCATTATCACTTAGTAGTATAAGAATATAATCACAACTAGTAGAAAATTTGTGTTTTTGATGGTAATATTTGAATGTAATAAAGTCCTTACAACACCAAATTCTACCATAGTTCCTCCATTAACCATAACAGAATCAACAAAGTTGAAGGTCAAGTTGGAAGAATAAAAGGACCTATTTTAGCTACCAAAATAAGTTCCTACACACTATGTGATGAATTAAAATATTGATCTAATCTCTATAATACCTCTCCCTAATGATTTTTTATATTTCATATCCTTCCTAGAGAATGAATAAATCAAGCGATGGATCCATGAACTAGTGGATAAGGGACATATCATGCCCATCCCATCACCTTATGACAACCCAATTATGCTTAAAATAAATAAATATGGCACATGGAGGTTTTTCATTGATTATCAAGAATTCAATAAGATCACAATGAATAATCTCTATCCTCTTCCAAGGATTGAGTAAAATCTAGACTAGCTCTATGATGCAAAATAATTTAATAAAATCCATCTTAAGTTTGGGTATCATCATATTCATTTTGATCCTATAGACGTATGGAAGACAACCTTCAAGGTCAAATAAGGTTTATTTGAATGGTTATTCATGCCTTTTATTTTGACCAATACACCAAATACACTCATGCAGATGATCAATGACATTCTTAGGTCATTCATTAATTCATTTTTTGTAGTCTACCTTGATGACATCTTGATCTTCAATAAAACAAGGGATAAACATGTGTGTTTTATAAAGCAAGTGTTTAACACTTTGTAAAAACATAAGATATATTCAAAAATGGTAAATTTTTCATTTTACATGCCACATATATTATATTTGTGATACATATTAGACACAAATGGAGTACATGTGGGCCTAACCAAGATTCAAGTCATCCAATAATGGCCACAACCAAAAACTCTCACAAATCTTTGTAGTTTTTTGGGATTGGAAAATTTCTATAAGATATTTATACTTGGTTTTCCTCATGTGACTTGGCCTATAAACCAAGTTACCTAAGGTGGTGCTAAAGTGATGTTTATCTATAATATCTCACAATATAAATCATTCAAAGAATTTTAAAAAAGAATTTATTTTGTGTCAGTACTTGCTTTACCAAACCTTTAGAAACCATTTGATCTTAACGTAGATGCCTCTAAATTTTCACTTGGAGCAATCCTCACTCAACATTATCACCCAATTTATTATGATATAAAAACATTCACCACACTGGTAAGAAACTAACCAACATATGATCATGATAGTTATGTTATTATTTAGGCATGTAAGCATTAGAAGCATTATATCTTCAAAAAA